>OY992768.1:24320081-24441973 GCA_963921325.1 Logfia minima
CGCACCTGTTCCACTGCAGGGCCTTCAGAGTTGCAGACTCCAGTGCAACCTCATCCGGATATTCTCAAGCAACTTTTGGAACGGATCGAGGCAATGTAGAAGACTGTGGACGATCAAGCTTCCATCATTCAGTCTCAAGCTGCACTGACTGAGAGTCAAACCTCCCGGATTACTGACTTAGAGGTTAAGTTTAGGGAGTTTGAGACCCGGTCACTTGGTCCGGGGGAGTCTGTTCCCACTGGTCCATCAATAGAACCAAGTGGACCGGGGTCTGAGTCTGTAAATGAAGATGTACATATTGAACATAATAATGAAATGCCAACTTTACAGTACTTTCCTGTGCATCACACACCAGGCCAGCCGAGACCATTGGCTGTCGATTATTCTTGTGCAGACCTGTCATTTATACAACGCATGATAAATGAAGTCAATTCTGATGATGAAAATGAAAATTTTGAGGAAACTGATGATGATGTTGATATGGAAGAGGAAGGATTGAATGATGATGAGTTTTATGATGATGCTCCGATAATTGAATCAGATTTCTCTGAAGATGAAACTGAAAATGCATCTGAGACTCAACATGAAGAAACATCTGAGGCTCCTGCTCCTGAATCCGAAGTTATCGAAACTAGAGCTGAGAGACTTGCTAAATGGTGGCCGCACAGAAAAGATGGAAAGCAAGTGTCGGTTACCTGCAAATCATACAAAGTCAGTGGAGCGTATACTGGATTAATCAAGAGTTGGAAGATATCGAAAGGGTTGTTTATGATCAAGAGGTTAGATGGTATTCAATATTTCAAAAGATCATTCACCAAGCTGAGCACACTGCCAAAAGGAGAAGTTAACCGTATTGCTCAGCTCTCTTTGATTAACCTGTCAAATGATGATCGTGCCAACTTCATTCTGACTACTCTACAAAGGGAGATTCGTACCAAAAGGTACAAGTTTATCAAACCGACGCTGGGAACCAGAATTATCTATAAAAAACGGTTTGATCCAGTAACCAATCAGCCTTTGATCAAAATGCGTTATCCTCCGGCTGATTGTTTAAAGAAGATTCCTATGGAAACAGTTCCCCTGGACTTTCTAAGAAGATTTCACTACTGGGAATTGGATGCTCACAACGGCGAGGCAGTTCTTGTATTTGTGCCTGAGACAGAGCAACCAGAGAAGAGCTCGTTATATAATTTGAAGAAAACTCAATTTCGAGTATTTGATCCAATGAGCTTGATAAATTTCTCAGATAAAGATTTGAGAAAGCTGTTTGACAATCCGATTCGCTTTAATGAGAGAAATGCAGTGAATAAGAAGATCGCATTTCAATTTCAAAGGATTGTCAACATTTGTGTAACACATGGAATACACGCTGGCGGTGTATTTCCAGCAGGCTGGGTTTGATTGAAGATTTTGAAGACCAAGCTGAAGACACGGGGGAGTTTGTTGATGCATCTTAGTGTGTCTGTCAGTTGGTCAAGTCTGTAATGTGTTTGTTAATGTAATTGAGTTAGTTAGAATTACATTTTATGTGTTATGCGACACAAGCCTTGTGTCGCATTAGTTGTAGTATAAATACCATTTAGAAAGAGACACAAGGAATCCGGCCAGTTTGTTTAGTATAAATACCTAAATCTTAGTGTTTTAGAAAGAGACTTTTTGGGGATTCTCACACACACTTATTCTCTGTTTTTGGCTGCTTATTTTATTGAGAAAGAAATATAAAGAATTATTATTGATTTGCACTCCATTGTCTTAAGCTTTATATTCTTTGTGTTTGTGTTTGTCTCCACCATTCGATTTGATTAAAAGGTCCATCCTAAGGGATCTACATCTATTAGGTCGAAAACTCCACAACGTTTTCAAACCCCAAATAAACGTTTTTCTAACCAAAATAGTAGGAATTATCATAATTCAAATTATAACTATCCATCTAGGGTTAGTGGTAGCTCCTCCCATTCTTCAACATGTGAAACTCCCAAAGTATCTAACTCACTCGATAAGAGAGATGGATACCTGGAACAATTTACATTTGTTGAGAATGACCCACCCAAGACCGTGGTGGCTTGGGTACCCCTTAATAACTAACTATTTTCATTTTGAGAGTAGGAGTTGACCAGAAGAGCTATTAAATGGTGGTATGTTGATAGCGGTTGCTCCAGACATATGATAGGGGAGAGGCAGATTCTTGTGGATTTTGTGCACAAGAAAGAGGGTTATGTGAATTTTGCAGGGGCGAAAGGAAGACAAATCACGGGATCAGGAAATATCACGAATGGGAAAATCACGCTAGAGCAAGTCAACTATGTTGAAGAGTTGAAGCATAACCTCAAGAGTGTTTCTCAGATGTGTGACAAAGGACATCATGTTCATTTCACAGATAGAGAGACATTAATTCTAAAACCTGGATTTGTTATACCAGAAGAGTGGATCGTCATGAAGGCACCGAGGAAGAATGACACTTATGTGATGGATATGAGTATTGCTGAATCTTCAACGAGGTCGACATGCCTGTTATCCAAAGGTTCTGAGACTGAATCACAACTGTGGCATAGGAGGATGGCACATCTGCATTTCAGAAAGATGAACTTCATAGTTAGAAATGGGCTAGTGCAGGGTGTTCCATTGTAGTTTTGGGCAAGAGGACCGATGTGTGCCGTGTCAGAAAGGGAAACAACACAAGAAAACTCACAAGTTTAAATATGAAAACTCAATCGCCACATCATTTGAAGTCCTTCACATGGAGTTGTTCGGTTCGGTGAATGCAAGGAATATAGGCGGTAAACATTACTGCGTTGTTATTATTGATGACTGCTCGCGATTTTCATGTGTATTCTTCTTGGGTACCAAGGATGGGACGGCTCAGACACTGATGACATTCTTTACCCAAGTTGAACATCAATATGGTCGAGGAGTCAAGAAAATAAGGAGCGACAATGGCCTAGAGTTCAAGAACGTGGTGATGAACGTCTTTTGTCAAAGCAAGGGAATTCAACACCAGTTTAGTGCACCCACTGAGCCGCATCAAAATGGAGTCGCTGAAAGAAAGAATCGAACACTGATTGAAGCAGCAAGGACAATGCTGGCTAATTCAAAGCTTCCCGTTATTTTCTGGGGGGAGGCAGTGAATACAACTTGTCATATATTAAATAGGGTTTTGATTGTTAAGAGTCTTAACAAAACTTGTTATGAACTTCTTCACGGATGAAAACCAAATTTAATAGGATTTGAACCTTTTGGAGTTCATTGTACCTTATTAAAAACCAAACATTAACCAAAATTTGGTGAAAGGGCCGACGAAGGTTTCTTCCTAGGTTAGGAAGCTGGTTCACCAAACAAAAGAGTTTTCAATAAGACGACTGGTAGAGTTGAGATTGTCTTCAACATTCAAGTGACTTCTTACACTCTAGCAGTACAAACGGGCCCATAATAGTTATTTGATTACGATGTTGTCTTCAAAACATTTAATATTCCTATCTTGAGTGATAATGGCACTTCAGAATTAGAATATGCAATACTGGATAATGATGAAGATAATGGCTTTGCACCAAGATCCAGTATTCCATATTCAGAAGATTCAACGGGTAAGGGAAAAGAAATTGTTGCAGAGCAGATTAAGGAAGTTGATCCAAGTTCAATGGAACAACCACACTCTTCAGAGGTTACACGTTCTGAGCAAGAAATTGTTGGAGAAGATGTACCGATTGAGGGGGAGATCGGATCAAATCTGGAGTCTGACTTACCTGTTGACACTACTGTCTCGACACGCGTTAACAAGAATCATCCAATTGATAATATAATTGGTGATCCTAGTACAAGTGTGAAGACACGTAGAGGTATCATAGAAAGCACTAGTCTTTATGTATCGGATCCAAGACACCGAGATAATATATAAATGTCTGTACAGTTGCTTTTATTTCTCAAGTGGAGCCGAAAAATGTACAAATGGCTCTCAAGTAAAACTCATGGGTAGAAGCTATGCAAGAGGAGCTAGTCGACTTACCCAAGGGAGAATTTGCAATAGGCACCAAATGGGTGTTTAAGTGCAAAAGAGATGATAGAGAAATTGTAACACGGAACAAAGCGAGACTTGTTGTCCAAGGATTTAATCAGCAGGAAGGATAGACTACACGGAAGTGTTCGCACCAGTAGCAAGGTTAGAAGCGATTCGATTGTTTCTGGCATATGCTGCATACAAAAGGATTAAAGTCTATCAGCTCGAGGTGAAGAGTGTCTTCCTGTACGGGAAAGTTCAAGAATAAGTGTTTGTCGAACAATCACCTGGGTTTAATGATCCAGACTATCCAGACTATCCAGACAGAGTATATAAATTGGATCAGGCTTTGTACGGACTGCATAAAGCACCTAGGGCTTGGTATGAGACACTATTTACATATCTCTTGGAAAATGGGTTCAAGAGAGGCAATATAGATAATACACTATCATCAAGTGGAAGAAGGAGGATTTCCTCCTAGTACAAGTCTACGTGGATGACATCATCTTTGGGGCATGTGCAGAGACTTTGAGCAGGTGATGAAGGGGAAGTTCGAGATGAGTGCAATGTGGGAGCTGAATGGTCTTCTTAGAATTACAAGTGGATCAAAAGAAGGACGGGTTTTTCATTCATCAAACCAAATATGTGCATGACATGATTGCATGTTTCAAGATGGAAGACTGTTCGTTGTTCAGTACACCTCTTCTGCAAAGCCACAATCTTGGACCAGACACAGAGAGTTCCGAAGATGTAGATCCGACACAATATCGGGCCATTATCGGGTCTCTCATGTATTTAACAGCTTCACGACCTGAGATTATGTTTGATGTCTGCTTGTGTGCTAGATTTCAGAGTAACCCAAAGGAGTTACATATGAAAGCTGTGAAGAGGATCTTGCATTACCTGAAGGAAAAACCAAAGTTAGGTCTTTGGTATCCCTCAGGTGGCAACTTTAACTTTGTATCTTACACAGATTCAGACTACGGAGGATGTAACCTGAACATGAAATCAACCACTGAAGGTTGTCAGCTTTTAGGTGGTTGCATTGTCTCATGGCAATGCAAGAAGCAAACCTCAGTTGCCATCTCAACTTGTGAGGCTGAGTATGTCGCAGCTGGTAGTTGTTGTTTACAAGTTTTGTGGATACAACAATAGCTGCGTGGCTATGGTTTACATTTAACTAACACCCCTATAATGATTGATAACCAATCTACTATGTACATAACTAATAATCATATTAAGCATAGTAAAACGAAACTCATAGACATTAGACATCATTTTATTCGTGACTGTGCTGAAAAACAAATGATTAAATTAGTTAAAGTTCCCACTGATGACAATCTGGCCGACCTATATACTAAGGCTTCTGATAGTCTTGTTTTGAGTTGTATCCAACTAAATGGGATGATTAATCCTGAGTAAGTTATCTTCCATAAGAACTTTTATCTATCTGTAGTTAATTTTTATTTTTACTTTTATTTTTAACTTTGCAAAAACTTATGAAAAGTTGAGGGTCATTGTGCTATTGCAAAGAAATGATGAAAACATTACCCATGCCTAGAACATTAATATATGTGTGGCTTTAAGATGTAGTACATACACAGTAAAATGTACCTTAATCATAAACGTAACTAATAGCTTCATCATACGATGTATTGGTAGGCATGCAACATAACGATTTTCAAGTACCTAAATACAACCTTAATTAAGACGATTATTCTGTGCAATCTCTATTTTGATGTATGACCAAAGTCTTAATTCTTAGGTGATAGATTGTACCATAATACATGTCATTGGATAGATGTGAACAAATTCATCTGGGAGTTTACTGACTATTTATTTTGCTAACATCATGAATATATGCTGACCTAGACTCAATCATTTTATCCTAAAATAGAGCAAATTCAAACGCGAAACAAGAATTCCGTTTTCAAGGTCTGTAGTCAAACTATGTCGCTTTGTTGTACGAAAGTACAGACCTGTTACCTCTGGTTTGATTTTATATTTGTTTGCCTCTAACCCTAGTCTAGTCTAGTCCTGTCATTACACATGTACCAAAGTACATTGTTCTAAATATAAAAGGACTTGACTTTAGAGATGACATAAAATTAAAAACATCCATTACATGGAATTCTGGACTTTATTGATCCTAAGTGTATATCAAATGTGAGTTAGATAAATAATTGTGAACAATAACTGACAGTGTACTTGAAAATTCTGAATGTTGACTGCTTAAGTGGACAACACTACCGATAATCGTCTTGAACTATGAATTACATACATAATAACATAGGAAGAATTCAATTCCTAACTATGTATTGTATGCATCATGGCTAATACGATTTTTGTATCAGTAAAACTCTAAAAAAGAATGTACGTTTTAATATGAACAATTTCATATTTGTCTCTTTAATGTTCGTTATTTTAATTTCATTTAAGTTCTTATTCTGCGGGAGATTCTTACAGTCGTTTGGATTACTAACTAAAAACCTGATGAATTAAACGCCTAGGTATTGATCAAGGTCAATGCGAGACGGTTTTTGTTCGAAAAATCTAAGTTCTTAGGCCTAAGTTCCTACAAGTTCGTACGAACTTAGAGCAAGTTCGAATGGCAAGTTCTAAGGCCCAAGTTCGTACGAACTTGGACCAAGATGGGTATATAAGGGTTTGACCAAGTCAATACCCTCTTTTTCAAAAACCCTTGGACCTTGAGCCACATTCGAACTTACTGGAGCCTTCGAACCTTCCTTCGAACTTACATTGTTTCATCATTTTCGCAACTGAAATCGAACTTTCATCCGTGTTTGAAGTTTTAAATCGTTTAACATCATCCATAACATAATCCGCATCTAAGTAAGTAGTTATATCGAAGTTTCATCCATTAAACATTACACATTCAGATTTTATTTATGTTTTTATTAAAACTTGACTAAAATCAAAATTTTGAAAGTGTTTATGGTTAAAAATCGGACTTATTAGTTACTTAAGCTTAAACGCATTCTAGCGCACCTATATCAACTGATTGAGCATTTTTTTGTTCCAAAATTTGGCTTTCAGTTTATCGTTCGAACTTACTAAGTTCGTACGAACTTGTCCAAGTTTGTAAGAACCTAGTTACTGTTGTAAGTTCGTACGAACCTACTCAGGGTTGTAAGTTCGTACGAACTTACTTGACCTTAGTCAAGTTCTTAAAGTAATATACCTTAATTTCATAGTGTGAATTTCATTAACAGGTTCTAGAATGATTACTTTGTGTATTTAACTTTATTATTGCATATCTTTGGCTTGTTTTTGTCTTTTGCATGAATGACTGATCAACTGAGGCAATTCCACAGCAAGCACAACATGGCGATCTCTTTCGATCTTGAGGATCCGGCCATAGAGCAATACCGAGGCATTCTGACGTTTTTATTGCGCTCGAGGGTTCACTATGCTCGGTCCCACTCACCGACGTTGAGGATTGTTTATTTACGTTAGTTCTGGGCGAATGTCATGTTTGATTGCGAGTCGAACCCACCGGTCATCCGGACTCGGGTTTACGACGTCGATATAGAGTTCTCTGTTGCATATATGCGCCTGATTTTACAATTGGGGACTAAGGCTTAAGAGAATTGCCCAACCTCTTTCCTACTGGATATGCGAGCTGGCGCATTTTAGCGTATGGGGTACGTAGGCGACGTTACCCACAGCCAGTTCACTAAGAGTTATCTATACGGTCAATGGCCGTATTTAATGCACGTAGTGCTTGGCTCGTTCGGACCAAAGAAGGCTGGTTTCGACACCATGAACCACAAAATGCAATCTTGCATGGTTTCATTGGTTCATAACAAGCCCTTTAGCTTCTCACAGTTCTTCTTCGATGAGATGGTTCAGCAGATAAGGGCAGTGTTAAGGATTAGTTCATACTATATCCACGGTTCGTAATGATGATCATTAATGGATTAGTCCCTGATCTACCAGCTGTTGATCCAGTCGTGCATCTTTCAACGGTTGACAAGAAAATATTCATGCACTGCCTGAGTCACAGCAACAGACGCCAAGCTGCTGATCAACCTCAGGCCACACCACTATTCGAGGCGGTACTGAATGCAAACTATGTGGCCCCACCGAATGATGGGTGGTGGGACGGGCCATAGCCCCATGTAGCGGCTGAAGAACCTGCCCAAGAACAACCTCCGGTTGCTGCTGCCGAGCCACAACAAGAGGTAGTTGAGGATATTTTGCACCAGATCGAGCATCCGCAAGAGGGCAATAGGATTGTTTCTGATATTGCTGATGTTGTAGTCATTAAGCTCTTCACGGTGATGTAGGCACCAATGTCTTGGCTCAAGTTGATGCGTTTGTCACTGGTCCACAAGCCGATTGAGGAGGATCTTGACGAGATCGATAATTATGCTGAAGGTGCTGAAGACGAGATGTACTCCATCGATGATGTTATGAAATGCTTAGAGCGTAATGCTGAAGCGATTGAGAGCGACCAGGACAGTGATGACCTTCCACCTTTGGATGTCTAAGGGTCGAAAGTCTTTGGAACTCGCTCCTCCGCTAAGGAGATGATGATTCTGATAAGGATGACACTCCTCCGCTAACTAGGACGCTCAAAACAAGACGTCCTAGTGGAGTGGTCATCTGGGAGCGTGTTGAACCCCAGTCAATACAATTCCACCACCTACCACTACCACACCATCAACCATCAACCCCAACACCACCACCAGCCACCACTCCACCTCCATCTCAAGCTACACAGTCTGTCTCCACCCCGCTAGTCAATCTATCTGATCCGGACAAGTTTACATATCTCGAGGGCCGGATCACAAGCTTAATGGATATGGTTACAACTCTGACTGCGGTTGTTAGTAGTCATGAGATTCGTATCCACAACTTGACTGCCATAAATGAACGTCAGGAGGAGAAAGGCCTGCGCAACGAGAAGTTGATTTTCAATATAATGAAGCGCGAGGCAGCTCAGGGGGAGAAGACCGGCTGTAAGGAAGATGAGCTGAGGAAGAAAACCGACGAAGACGGAGACGATGATCCCGATGCACCGAATGAAGGTGAGCTGCCTAGCTCTTCATCTAGAAGACTAGTTGCACAAGCTCAGCGGGAGTCTAGTCAGAAGGAAGGTGGGAGCGGATTCGAGCAAACTCTAGTGAATCTGACTGACACCGATACTATTGAAGCGTTGCTTGGTTTGGACGAGTTCGATAGTGATGGGTCAGAGTTAGAGGAAGGAGAAATCTTCAGTAAAGAGGTTGCAGACTGGAAGTCAGATGATGAGGTCACACCTGATGCTCATGCTAATATTGACGAACACATAGTAACTAAGGAACCTGTTACTGAGGTGGTTATAGAAGATGAAGCTTGTGAGAAAGTGATTAACTTAGAGGAGGTTGTAACTCCTGAAGCTGAATCAGAAAATGAAGAGATTGAACCATCAAGAGAAGAATTAAAGAACTTGTGGTTTAAAAAGATTGAAAAGGAACCAGAAATTAAATCCAAGGTTGATATCAAGGTCAGAGGATCAGGTGAACTGAATAAGGGCATCATCAGTTGGTTTTATGACAGTGACCTGAAACTGTTCATAATAAAAAGATATGATGGGATTCAGTAATTGCAGAATAAACTGAAGGTTTTTGGCTCGTTGCCAAAGATAGAACTGAAGGAACTAGCTTGGCTAGACTTAGAGAACATTAGAGATGATCCTTATGCTCGGACTTTAGAGAGAATTGTTAAGCGTGAAGGATGATCGAACAAGTTTGAAGAGTTAAAGCCAAGAGAAGGGAAGAGATTTCCTGATCTAACTAAGATTGATCCTATCACTAACAAGCCGTGGATGATGATGGTTTACAAACCACTAAAGTGCTTGAAGAGAGTTCCATTGAAAAAAATGCCATAGGATATTCTTGCTGATCTTAAGTGGTAGTATGTTGATAGCAAAAAAGTTGAAGCGGTAATGGAGTATGGTGAAGGCAAAGAGTTGTTGTGAGTTTCGATAGTTTATATCTGGTAAACTTATCTAAAGATAATATGATGAAGCTTCATGTGAACAAGATTATGTCTAGAGATAGTTGGATACATAAGGGCAGAAGATATCAAAAGGTGGTGAAGGTATGTGTTGAGAAAGGATTGTGGGCTAGAAGTCGATAGAGCTAAAGAGAATCAAGATCAATTACGATTGGAAGACTGAAGACAACTAGAGCTATTGTCAAGGGGGATTCTGTTGGTGCATTGTGACAACAACGTCTAGTTTGTAATTAGTCTTATTAGTTAATCATTGTAATTATGTAGTTTATTTTTGTATGTGTATTTTGTAGGTACGAACTTAGCTAACTTCGTATGGGCCTCCAAAGTTACCTAAGTTCGTACAAACTTAGGAGGTTATAAATACACCAGTCCGAAAATATTGTATTTGGGAGTTTAGAACTGAGTTTCCAGAGAGACTAGTTCGTATACCTTGTGTATTATTGTCTTAGCTTAAATGTAATACAAGATTATACTCAATAAGCCTATATTGTGTTCTAAACGTATTTGTAGTTACTTGTTTGTTAACATTTTGTTTATTAGAGGATTCCGCACTCTAATATACTAGATTACCTCGTGAATCCAAGTCACCAGGGCTCCTACAGTTGGTTAACCTTGACACAAGAACATGCAGTTGCAAACAATGATAGTTATCCGGTTTACCTTGTCGACATGTTATAACAGTGGCACGAAGGTACAAACTAGACAATGTAAGATGCTATGGCGAGAGATATTTCATGGCAGAGACTTATCGAGCAGCCAACGCAGAGGCCATACTCCCGATGGGTCATCCTTCATAATGGATTTATCCATATGATCTGCAAACTGTGCTGACGCGAGTCCTGCTGATTATTATTAAAAATAAAAACAAAAAAATTCAAACACTCAAAAACACTATAAGTTACTATGTCAAACAACTCAATCGACAACAACAACATATAGCACCTACAATCTACAATCCCATCCTCTTCAAATCCGTCAACACCAACATCATCAAACGCCCCTGTAGCGGGTTTCGGTAATCTATACGAAATACCTCAAACCCAAAAATCTCTAACACAAATCCCTGAAAACCAACAATATGTACCACCCGAGCGACATCACGAGTTCTAAAGGGGAGAAAACAAAAACGCTTTCAAACACCTAACAACAACCACAACTGGAGGTACATTCACAAGGAGACGAGACCGCGGAACCAACATAGACTTCGTCTCATAGAACTAAAGACCAAGGTAAAAACCCAACGGACAATGAACGACAAAAAAAAAAAAAAAGAATGTCCTCGAAGAGTAAAACCTTTGGTCGCAGGATCACGAGTTACTTTGGCGGAAAGTTGGATCAGCATTTCCCTAAATTCCAACAGAGGAAACGCCATGAATGGCGATTCATTTTGGTATCTTGGTTGGAGGGTACAAGAAAAGCAGCCAAGCATTCAACCGAACCAAGGACATGTTTTCATCGAAGTGGAAGAAGTTGAATGCTAACTATAATATCTCAAGTCTAATTACTAAAATAAGTACTATTATTAACCTCTAAATGGAAAATAATAAATCTAATCTAAAATATACATAGATATATGTTATTAACTTCTTAGCTAAGTGTTAAGAAGCATGAGATTTTCTTGCAATTACCACACTCATTTATACGTAACCACACTTTTTAACTAAATCAACTCATGTCATCCACACGATAGCCATATTTAACCACATGCATGGCAACATATCTCATATGAGAAATTAAACATAAATGTGTAAGACGAAGGTGGCACGAGATAGAAATGAGTGTGATGAATTGTTAGTATAGAAGCATGAGGTGGAGCTAAGAGTAATTGAGTGTTTACTTGGTTCATAAGATTTCACATAAGTATAAATAGAGATCTAAGATTTCACAAACAAAAGATCACTATATTAGTTTGAGTACACGTACAAAGGAAGAAGGCTAGGTGTACAAGCATTAAGGCACATCTGGTTATCATTCATCGTAAAGTGAGTTTCTTCTTATTTTCAAAACTGAGATATATGTGATATACCACGTGATTACCTGATTACTTGATTATTTGTTTAATTGCATTTAATAACACGCACATTGACTTTCAAATATATCATGTCATGTTAGTTGTCAGATAACCAAGAGCTGAAACGTAATGGTCGTTGGCTTATATATATATATATATATTTATATATATGTATTTATTGATCAAACGTGATGGTCGTTTTGCCACATATATTTTGGTACGATTAGTACACAAGCAGATATTTGTCACCCTGTGTAGAGCTGGTATAGATAGTCGTGACACAGATAACCGTTATGCTAAATCGATGTCGGAGATGACTTGAGATCTGGTAAACCCTGACAAACGTAGAGATCTCATCATACTTTATATATTGTACGTTTTTACATTATGCGTCATCACTGCATATTGTGTGTGATATTTTATACATAGATACACGAAATCACTAAGCCTTTAGGCTTATGCATATACGTTTATATGTCAGGAAACATCAAGTAGGCTCGTCAAGGTGGGAACCGTAGGACCAGATGATACCCGAGAATGTAGTTGTTTATATATAGTTATCTTTTAGAATAGCTTGTAAAATATTTCCACTTCCACTTGTAATGTAAAAGTTATATATATATATATATAAATAAGATATCCGTTTTGGTTCAATAAATCTCTGAGTGTATAAGTTAGTATCAGAACCTTAAGTTTAAGTAAATTAGGTATGATATACCTAACCTTAAACCATTGCATCATATACATCAATCACTTAGATATACTTGCAACAAACATTAACCAAGGTTTATGTTTTGGTTTGTAGGAAAAATGTCATCGCCCTATATTATCTTAAGGGATGATGAAGATGAATAAGAGGTTGCTTACATATCAGTACCACTAAACCATTATCAAGAATTATTTACCGAGCTACAACTTTATCATCAAGCTTTAAGTTCGAAGATAGTTCACGCTCAACAACTCGAAGTGGTCTATACAATATCAAACAAGCCTTGGTAAAGGAAATTGTTAGACTTCATGCGATACTTAAAAGTTAAGAAAATAGACGGGGTTCGCTTCATTCAAGTTTACACCTTTTATTGGGAATTATCTCGGTTATCTATTCCACTCTTTGGTTCTTGACTATTCGACATGGCTATCCCACTCGTACTCTCCTTAGATAATGGATGTTCGAAAATAGGTAGAAAGTTTTTGGGCTTGTAAAGCAGGTTTTGTTAGATTATGTTTTGATCGTTTTGGGTTTGTGTACTCGTTTAACTTTGTGATAACAATATGATATAAATATTATGTACATTACAACGGATATTAATGAAAGTTTTGTTTGTGTATACATCCAACTTGCTATTGCTTTCACTATGTGAATTACTTGTTTAATGCTTTGATTAGATTGTTGCATTTAACTATTATAATAATACTAAACACGCTTTCAAGGAAACCATACGGTGTCTAGAAAATAAGACTTGTCTGAGAGATGATAAGCAACAAATAAGACTTATCATGAGAAGATAAGCAGGATAAGCAATATTTTTGCAATAAATAAAGTATCTCTAACCATACGTGTAGTAAATAATATAAAGAAATATTATGTTTCAGATAAGAATATGACAACTCAAGGATCTGGAGAAACTGGCTTTCCTATTAACACCGAGATACCTGTTCCTGAATATATGATAGGACAAGGTAGTAATGCTACCAGAGGTAGAGGTAATGGCCGAGGTCGAGGTCATGGTCGTAGTGGCAGTGGAGCAACACAAAGTTAATCGTCAATTGTATACCTTTATTATATCAATTGAAACTAGAATTGTGAATGACAGAATTCACAGAATACACAAAGTATATGAGAGTATAGATGATAAGTGTATTCTTCAACTTATGATCAATTTGCAGTAACTCACATCATCTCTATTTATATACATATATGAGTTTAAGAAACACAATCCTCTCATATATCTATCTAACTACCTACTAAGTGTTTCATGAAAAGTATTTTGATTACATTACATTAAAATGAATGCATTTAGTTTTAATTCATTTATTATATTATTAATCTTAATTTTATTAACTCAACTGCAATATACTACATTTTTTTATAAAAAAAACAGAAGAAAACTAAAAATTTAGTATTCTCCAATGCCTATCTTTTCTTGCTATAATCAAATACTAAAACTATAACTTACATATAACGCATTAAAGTCAATTTTTATCTACTACTACGATAGAGAAAGTTTTAATCTGTTGTTTATTTAGAAATCATATTTGACATTTTATTTGATGTGTAATTGCAACTTATCACATCAAACTCTACATATTATTTATTTTATATGTGTCATATAAGAATGATAATGTAATATTTGTTATATATCTTCGAACTTCCTATGATTTAAAATGTTACATTTCCGTGGATATGTAGTGATCACACAAACTTGTCATACATTGCAAACTTAACATTGTCGACATACGAAAAATCTATAATTACATTACATTATAAATATAGTAAGAAAGAAACATACTCGACATGATATCTACATATAAAGCATTTTATTTGACAAGTTTTTTAACTGGTTGATGTAAAGTATATTTTTTCTATTTTTACTCAAAACGAATTGTTTGCAATTAAAAAGTGTAAGACCAATTATTATTTCTAAAAATTTAGATATGCTATGAAAACTTGTAGCAGACAGGATGCTTTTCTTGAAAACAAAATAAAGTAAAGCAAAAAGTGGTGAATGGCTAAAATGTGCCACACGGTTTTGGCCTTTACTTCAGCCTAAGCTCACGAGGTAACCTTTCTTTAAAAAAAATAATGAAAAAAAAGAAGAAGAAGACTACCATTAAAAAAAGTAAAAAGATACAAAGTACTAATACAATCAATCAGACCAACTACACCTGTAGCAACAACCTCATACTACAAGGTAACCTCATACAATCAGCCTAAGCTAATGATGTAACCTAATTAACTAAAATACCAATTAACCAAATTATTATATTTGACTTAATGCGCAATATCTTGCTACATACATGTTTTGTTTTCATACGCTCCTACCCGTTTAAAACAAGCAAACTTTGTGATTTTGAAAACTATATATATTACATCCGTACGTAACGTGATGTTTACATAGGAAGTCGATGGTGATATATACTGTATTTAGATTTCGTCTATATTTTGCGTTCCGAGGCAGATCTATGTGATACTAAAGTTTGTCCATGAACACACGTTAATACTAACTATATCAAAAGTCAGATTAACTTGTGCACAGCACACTTTATTAAAATTAGGCTTGTTTAAAATATTCTGAAACCAACAAACTGAATCGAAAATCGGTTGAACCACAAGGATTGAGATTTATTCTTGAGGAAGGAGGGAAGCAAATCTTAACTCTTGATTTTTTTCATAAAGAAATGTTTTTAAAATTTATTTGTGATGAATGTTAAATTTTGAGTAACATCATTCATTTTTGAGGAGATCTAGAGTTGAGATTTATTTCCCTCATTCTTAAATTTTTTTGTTTCGCTCTAAATCCTCACCCTATTTAAATTAAACCATGTATATTCTTTTTAACTCTGTAACATCTTTTTTACTAGTTTTATTTTGACATGGTAAGGTAATTATTATTATTTTGTTTTAGTTATCTTCAATTATTTACATATGTACAACATGAATACATAATTGTAATTGTAAAGAGTAAAATGTTTATTATTTAATATTAAAATAATCATAATGTTTAATATATATAATTAATACTTATCAATAAATATGTATTTGTGTATTATTATTTCTATTTTAAATGATTATTAGTTAACAAAACGGTTAATTGATTAATCAAATAATTGAATTGAAAATGTTGATTAACCGATTGTTGGTTACCGATTAATCGAATTTTTTTATTTTGATTCAAGAGAATATTGAACAAATATTTCAATTAATTGAAGTTTCAATTAACCGAAGTTTCGATTAACTGTTCATGAATACTCCTAATTAAAACTATTGCAAATGCTTGTCAAACATATATATTTTAATCAATAATTGATCATCTCCATTCATGATCTAGGATTAAAACTGAAATTGAAAAGTGATATAGGAGTCGACTTGACAGAGGGCTACACTAACAAGTTCCTTCACTTTAAGTCATGTAATATAACAACGACGTTTTTATTTTCATCTTTAATATTGATATTGATTATATACACTGTTTTGTGAATTTTAAAAGAAGAAAAGAATACGAAAAGAAAAATATAAAACTATAGTAAACAACGGATAATGAAATGTAACAGGTAATATTTAAGGGATGTGATACACAAAAGACCCCAAGCCAAGTGAAAGTCGATCATACTTTATTTGAAAAGATATTAAATGCTGAATAACATGAAGAAAATGTGTTCATACCGTAAATACAATGGTAACTTTTGATTCGTGTTATCAATTCTCAAACATACGTGATTGCTTCATTTGTTTTTCACTTATAACCACGTATAATGCATTTTTCATCTAGTTTTTTGGTTATATTTGACATACATAACATAACGTGGGAAAAGGTAGATCTATTTATCTATATTGTTAAGTTTTTAAGGATCTTTTGCCCAACAAGCTAAGCTAAAAGTATATGAGAATAAATAACGAGTCTTCGTTTTTAGTTGAATTTTTTATGTCGTATATGTGATATTATCGGACAAATAATCTACTTGACTTAAAACTATCATTTGCATCTAACTTGATGTTTGTAACTAAAAATACTTTACAACTCCTTTTCCTTAATTTACATCGTATAACGAGGATATCTGGATATGTTACCGGTCTTAAATAACCGATTACTTGTTATCTAAACGTACAATAAATAATTTAGTCAATGCATGAACACTCTCATACGACTACTTATCATATCAAATTCAATATTATATATATCTTATTCACGATTTCTCGCATATTTCTCTTTGCTATATTGTTATTACTACACTAAAAGTTCTTACCGCACAAAATTACAAATATTTTACGTTATTTTAGGGAAGTTAAAAAATATACTCCAATTTTAAATTTATAAACAAAATTTTCCAAAAAAAAAAATTGTCTTAAATGTCCACCCGGTAGCAAATCGCAGTTTGTGGCTTCCGACCTCAAACTTGCGGGCTGCGTTATCGAGAATTGCGTCTAGCCAAGCAAGTTGCGAATTGCGAGTCAGAATTTGCAACTTGGATGTCCCGATGCACGATGTCGTGGCCTGGTTTCTAGCTGAAAATACTTTCCAGAATTGTTCACACTGATCATTTTTGGCAGTTTCAATTTCTAAATGAAGAACCAAAAACTGATGAATTATACGCAATAGTTTCTTAGTTGTTAATGTTTCGTCATGGTAGAAATTTTCAGGGCGCAAGAAAATGTACACATTAGGTTTATTGTCGTTTATTGACCCCGTAGATGTTGATAATTTTTCAATAAAATGTTTGGATTCCGTTTTGGAAAAGTTAGGAATTGGGCTTTAGATAAGTGGTATGGTTACTTTAAAGAGTATGATAAAGACCTAGATACTGGTTTACAACTGATAACGGATGATTTCGAGTAATTGAAGCAGATTACTAGCTATGCAAAAATACATAGAGAAATTGAGGACTATCTTACATGCAGAGATTTGAAAAATTCGTCAAATTCTAAAACTATGATGTCGTAGCCTTTATTGTAATTTGTTTGGCTCTTCAAGTGCAAAACGGTTCTTCGATTAGTTAATAGTCAATTATTGTAATTTGTATTTATCTTTCAGTCAATTAGATAACTGTCAAACTATTTATTTCACTTAGTGTGTTATATTGTTTATGTAGTATTTTAATCCATATTCAATGAAATCTTTTAGTGTTCGCCAAACACAACAAAGTGAACATCAAAGAAATATATCGAATCAAATAAATTAAAAATAATATAACATAAGTAACATTGTTAACTAGTAAATAACATATGTTTTGTCATTACAATAATTTCAAGGTTGACTCAAATTTATACTTGGAAAATACATAGTCAGCTGAGACGCTTCGACTTCAACCTTTACCTTTTCATTTTGTGGATGTTTTCTGCAAGTCAAATTCAAGATGATACTAATAATACAATGTAATATTTCTATTTATATATGACTATATGTTAGCAACTTACTATTTTAGTTCTTGAATTGAATCTTGATTTTCACTTTAAGGTGGATCTTGATTTGATTCTTAATTGGCTTTGCTCGTCTGTTCTATCATAAGCAGCCATACAACTAGATCGGCTATGACCGTATTTCTTGCAATAACTACATTGTTTCTTGGGTTTCGTTTTGCCTCTTCACAAGTACCGGTGGTAACATGGTCTCCACATCACCTTGCTCGACTGATGCACACCGAACGGCAGTTTGTCACGGTGAGTCATCGTCGGTGGTGGTGTCAGACGGTGAGCAAACAATGTGCTATCAGTGGGGTTGATGGCGCGCCGAACGGTCGGTTTTGTCACGGCTTTGTCGTCATCGGTTGAGGTTGCCGAATGGTAACTGAACGGTGCGCTATCAGTGGGGTGTTTTATATTTATTGTTTGTCGGGGCCTAAACCTCCATACTACCAACTAGATACTAGTGCGTGGTAAGGATGATCAGGGTCGTCTCTATGACGGTCGAATTTGAAGTGGAACTCGTTTGGACAATTTAGTATTTAAGATAGGGTTTTGGATAGTTGGATAGTTTGGACATGGGCTTTTAAATATTAAACTAATAAAAACAATAAAATAAAATAAGCTAGCATGCAAGGAACAACTAAGGATAAGGAATACGTGGTTTGCCATGATTTAGTATAACGTTGGCTTATGGTAGTTATGATGTTATGGAATTAGTAGTAATAATTTTCTACTTCTGGATGAGTCGTATCCACAAATCTGCCTCTTATCTGACACGAAGTTGTCCATAATCAGATAAGGGGCATGTCACTTGGGTGGTGGATACGCAGGATCATATAGCACCGGGATATCTCCAAGTACTATAGCCAACTAATCTAACAGTCATCCTCGAGTCCTGTTCCTCATTCTCAAACATCAGAGATCTGTATTGATGACATGAATCATTGAATGAACGAAAACATGAACGGGTGTTACCCCACCGGAACAAGTTGGGATGACTTTGTCTAGCGGTCAGTTAAGTTGTCATCATTCATACATAGAAACTATAACTATTATTCTACTACATTATTATGCACATACAACAATCAATTTATATTCAAAGACCTAGTCATGCATCTAACCGAGTAGTGTGATAAATTGATACTAAATAAATACTAAGCAACAATCAAACAAGAACATGCAATAGGTAAGGGAGAGCAGTATTCAGTTTTATGAATCAGGTAGAGAAACTATCTAGGTTGTGGATATTCTGAAAGTTCTCTAAAAAATATCAACTATGTGATACCAAATCTAACCTATCTCTATTCCTATGAACCGTGTCTCCCATGGACGTATTTCAGTCAAGAGAACAGTCGCCATGTCGAGTTCAATGAATCTTCTTACATAGAATAATTAAGTGACCTACACCTATGAATTAATTACGTTCATTTTAGAGGCAAGGTTTTAACCACAACATGAGTTGGACAGGTAAACAATGGAGATTCGGTTCACATATTCGTATATTAATTAATTATCGTGTGGACAGAGTAACAGTATAATCGATTTCATAACTACGCCAAATAATTATCTAAATCATGGCAAACATATAAATAACTACTCACAAAGTATGGTAATAAGCATTTCTAATATTAATAAATCACAAACATCAAACAAGAACATTATGACGAATTAATAAAAGAAAATGATAAATAATACCCATAAACTTTGCGAGAAGAATAACACTTGTATTCCCTCTGAATATCCAAAGCGTTACCTTACTAAGCTAGCTACTACTACTAACTAATACATTCTTGTACCTACCTCTCCCTAGATTAATTAAGTTAATCTAGAGAGAGAAAGTAGAGAGATAAACTAACTAGAAAGAAAATTGAAGTGAACTATGTGAAAGGTGAAAAAGGTGTGAGAATTTTGGATGAGGAGGTTGGTATTTATAGAAGGATCCCCGAACCGTATTTTGACCATCCGAACCGAAATTTGACCTTCACAAAAACGACCCGTAACGCGCGAACCGTATCAAGATTGAAGATTTAAGCATATACAGGTCGCGCGAACCGAATACGGTTCATTTGAGCCGTATACGGTTCAATCCCAACCGTATACGGTTGGGTTACGGTTAGGATACGGTTCAATCTGGACCGTTTACGCGTGGTTTGGCCCGGATTTGCGAGGTCGTGCTTCTGTGTGCGGGATCGTAAATCGTTCGTGCTTGTTTTCGTCATAACTTCTTCGTTTCTCGTCCTTTTGGCGATCCTTATAGCCACGCGATCGTAATAAAATTATCTTTAACTTAAGATTGATCAATGATAATTTCCATAAAAATATCAAAAAGATGATTTGAACGCGAGCGAATCGCCTTGTGCTGACTTGGCTCCATTTTACTCCTTTTTCGCCCGTTTTTGGTGATTTTGCAGCATCGTCTTCGTAATTTCCTAATTAACACAATAAAATAAATAAATGTAATATTTGGATAGAAATGTTATTTATTTAATTAATATGGGTAAGATAACGTGAGTAAAAACGTGACTTTTTATGCGTTATCAAGTATCCCACACTTAGATTTTGCTTGTCCTCAAGCAAACTCGTATTATAATTCCTTTTTTGCTTCCCATAAATGATTTATACAAATGATAGTTTGGGGAGTAATTAAAAGCGCTAGAAGTTAGATTTTATAAATGTGTTACTTCTTTTTGGGGAAGAGCATAAATAGAATATCTATTTAGAAAACTAAGATGATTTTCATAAGCATGCTCTCAATTCTCAATATGTGGAATGTACATGACTAGGCGATCTCACAAGGTGGTCACTCAATTCACTCAAAGTGTATTGGGTTTCCTATTTTCTAATCAAAATACGCTCAATTGCTAGTCATGCATCATTTATTGTCATAAGCTTGATCGAGAATCAAATCTCCACCACTTAGATGATGACGATGCTAATTATCCCAAGACATTTAATTTTTTGTAATAGTGGATGAGGTTTAAGGGATATGGAGGAAAGGGTAAGGTTTAAGGTGTTAGCCTAGAGTTTTAATTTATGAAAACTTTATTTAGTTACAAGACTCTAGACTCATACGGAAACACAAGAACGAAGTATATGAAGATACGACGTAAGACTCTATATAAGATAGATATGTGGACTCGATTACAGGAAATGCATGCTATGGGTATTTGCTAAGTCTTTACAGTGACTTAAGCAGTGATGATTTTAAGCACATTGGCTTTTCAGACGAATTTTTCACATATTTTTATTGACACTATTTTTTGTTTGCCTTTAGATATCCTTCTTTTGCATTTTCAGCAACATCTCAATATGATCCAATATGACAGGTGCTTAAATTACACCGGATGAACACTCGATTAATAATATGACACTGGAAATGGACGCGAGTTAATCCGAAACACACCGGAAGATATGGAGCGAAACTAAAGCGAAACTGGGATAACTAAATAGCATTTTTCATATCTTAAAACTCTAAGTTAAGGCCAAGAGGGGAGTAAGAAAATGGGTAGGCGGAGGGTGTGGGTTGCGAAAGATAAGTCGGTTAAAGCGCAAGATTCTTCATTCATAGCTTGGTCACTGTCTGTTAGGCATTTGTAGAAGTAATAGAACAAGTGAATGTGATCTAATAGACAGATGATTATTCTCTAGGTCATAGACTCACTGGTTTGCAATAAATCTTCCAAGGTAAGTATCTTGAAAATGAAACAAACCAGTGTATGGCTTTGAGTCTAATCATACACCTTTACAAGTGTCGGTCACCTATAAATTTATCACAACACGAACAACATATATGGAGAAACTAATATAAGCATATTAGGTACTATGTATCATAGCTTATATTAGGTTCTAGTGTTAGTGAGTGAAAGGATGTTGAGATTTTAGATAATGGTAAAATAAATAATGCAATAAAGTTCAAACAAGAGGGAGAAGGAAAATTTTAAGGTTTTTAACAAAAAGACTTTACTATAGATGTGAATTTTAATTTTTAAGTCATTTTGAAAACCATCCTTTTGGTTCATAAAATCTAAGAAACTTTGAGTATTCGTTTTAGGGCTTCATTTTCTAGTTATGGGGGTAAATTAAAATACTACTACTACTATTACACGGGTTGCCTCTCGAGAAGCGCTTGTTTTTGTTCGAGTCACTAGCTTGACTCTAGCCTTATTTCTCAGGAAATTTAGGCAGACCCCTTGCATCCATCAGTAGACGCAAGTGGTAATATTGGTACATACCTAAGGGATTTAAGCAGACAATGACCAAGGAATGCCCAATCAGATAAGAAGGTGGGTCGAAGTGAGTGGTTTGTTTCACTTTGGGTATAACAGAACTCTCAACTTCTTCTACCTCCTTAGGTAGTAGAGTTTGGTCAAAGAGGTCCTCATCAATCCATGACGTGTGCGTCATTATAGGGTGGAGTGATGGTTTGTAGGGCGCCTTTGACGCAAAACCCACCTCGCTTCCTAAAGCCATATGGTTAATGAAAATGTTGTACTCTGGGCATGGAGGTGGGACAATGTCCATTAAAGTCTCCAATCTCGTAGCAACATTTTTATTAACTTCTTGGGTATTTGGCTCCTCTAAGATAGTAGAAAAATTCTTTTAGATTGGGAAGTGAATCATCCGAAAAGATTGGTGGGATACAGTCAACCACAACTAGTTGTGGGACGTGTTCAACCACAACGGTTCGAATAGGGATGGCTTCATTTCTCAGAGTAGGGGTGCATTGCTCCGGTCCTTCTGAAGCTGAGTCTTCTATAATCTTCTCCTCCGGGCTCTCGAGTTCTATCTCTTCGTCTACCTCGTCGTACTCGTCACTCCGGCCGAAAGTTTCGAGTGACAGTGGTTCGAAAAGTTGTTCTAGAACGAACTCTTCGTCGGTCTTGGACGTTGATAGGTCGGGAATGGGTGGAAAGGAAGATTTAGAAGATTGTGAAGGTGTGAAAGTTGAAGGAATTTTGCAACCACACTCATAGGTCTGCAAGTCTGTGTCGGATAAAGTAGATGCGGCGTGTGTATGTTGCCCATCTTCCTGTAACAAAGAGTTGGATCTAACTTGATTCCTACTTTCCTCACTACTCACTCGAACATATGTTTGTTCGCTCAAGATTTTAGACAGCTTATCAGCATTACTTCTAAGCATGTCATCTTCTTCTTTTAATAGTTGTTCGAGTAGGTTAATAGGAGGTGAGATCAAGTCAGGACTCTCGTATACAGGGTGAGATGAGTGTGGGTAGATTTCAAATGGTTGAGGATATGAAGGTTGATATTGATGTTGTTGGAAAGCATAGGGGTTATGTTGATATTGCAATTGAGGCTCTAAATACCCTATGTTATCCGAATACATCATATCCGACCTTTGGCATTCTACATCAATTAATTTAGACATCCCGCATCTAACTTGTAATTCTTTATTTATTCAAATAAAAGAATTAAATTGAAAAATTATCATTTGTTCTCATTACTATTTTTACAATCAAACATATTACACAAGTCACTATAAATTAGAAATTAAAAAGAGTTGTATTCACCTCCCCCCCCCCCCTACAACATATGTTGTTAGTTTTGGGACCAACATGTCGCCCAAGAAAACTAGAGAAAAGGTTAGTAATTTTGTTTTTGTTAATTAGGGTTTAATTGTGATTAAAGGCATTTTTCCATAACTGTATCTATACCCGGTGGGTAGGGCATGGTACCCGGCTGGTAGCCTTTAAAAGTACCCGAGCAAATGATGTTGTACCCGGATAGATGCATGGTGGTAGCTTGAGTACCCCGTCGGTACTTGCTATACCTGGCGGGTATAAATCAATCCTAAATTCTCTATTTCGTTTTAGCCGGTTGAACCCTAATGTACCAGTTTGAATATGCATTATTTGGCGGGTAATGGGATTCTATCCGACGGATAGGTTATCTACATAGGGTACCGGGCGAGTAGGGGCTCTTACCAACTTCAATCTTGTTTAATCTCTCTACTTTTCACCCAATTCCTCTCGTATCCAACTGGTAACTACTAGAAACACACATTATGCATAAGAAGTACTAAAAGTTCTTTAAACTAAATGAATTACGGATAAAACGAGGGATATTGCGCAAGATAGATATGTATGAATCGACCAATATCAGTATGTTAACTAACTTCCTAACTTTGGAGTTGGTACTCTATTTAATACGGGATGCACTTAACTTCCAGTCACAATCAAGCAAGATACATTTTGCTGCGTACCTTTCTTTGTCCGACTTCATCGAGACACTTGGTATGCAATTGAAGAAATATCTCCTCTTAATTTTCAAATGCCTGTCCTACTTGAACCCGATAAGGGGGTTTGTACATGATAACTAGTCATTTTTTACTTTCTTTATCATTTTTCATAACAGTGGTGACATATTTTAGAATATAGCCTTTTCTGGTGCTTTAGGTGGTATTAGTTTGTCATATGTATCTCTTGGATCCGGCTCCTCATCATCATCATCATCATCATCAATGTGATTACTAAACGGATGGTCAAAGATTGAGGTGAATTGACATTTTCTTTATCACAATGATCATAGTCATGAGAATGATCATCAAAAATGTGCACATGATATTCTGTTAAACATATTCAAGCAAGATTATGATGAATGTTGAGAGAGAATTTGGTGGAATGATTTTTCTATTAAGCACAAATGATTTTACAAGGTTAAGTGTTTCAAATGACAAAGGTTAACCACATATTTATACTAATCTTATACAACTCACACTTAATACAAATAATACACATGCAAATCCTATTTATATTCCTAACAATCTCCCCCTAGGATTTAGCATCTTGTATTTTGTACATGTTTTCCTTATCAAGCAGACTCTTTTTGTCTTCGTAGTTTAGCTCTTTGATATATCCTTTAATTCTCTTTGATTCTTCTACTTTAAACTCTTGAATTTTCTTTGCTTTAACTCTTTGAGCTTTCTTTGCTTGAGATCTTAATATATCTTCTCTGAATTCTTTGGTATTGAGATCTAGAACTTTCTTTTGAGTTCTAGAATTCTCTTTCCTTTGATCCTTCTTTGATTTTGATCTTCTTTAAGCTTCCTTTGCTTGTTGCCTTTGATGTATGAAAGATATATGATTTGATCTTTTGAAACTTTGATCTTTCGTTAATACTTTTGAAGCTTCTCTTCTATTGCTCCCCCTCAATTGAATATTGATCTTCTGGAGCTTTGACTTTCTAATTGAACCATTTTTGAATCTTCACTTGCTCCCCCTCAAATTAATAATCTACTTGCTCCCCCTCAAATCAATAATCTTTTCCCAAACTTGTAGAAAGATGATATTAGTTCTTCATTGAAGCTTTATCTTTCCTTAAACATGTAATCTTCAACATATAAACCATTTTCTTCACTTATCTTCAAACACCAACTCTTTTCTTTACTATCTTCAAACACTATTCTATTTTCTCCCCCTTCATGATGAGTATGATACATCGTGAACATCATGGATATGGTGTAGCACAACGTGTTTGAAGAATAGTAGTATGCACAAACTCTGACGAACATTCCTTTAAATGTTGAATACTCAATAAGCACCATTTTGTAACCTTAGGGTAATACAACAATTCACCTGATTAAATCAAAGAAAAGTTGTTTGTATTTTCAGAAAACACATTTATGAAAACACTATAACTCCTGGATCACATAGATTACCAGTTGACACATCAATTGAAATATTTACATAATTTAATCGAGTGACCTACGTTCAATGTTGGCATTGATGTTAGCATTGGTAGGATTTCCATTCAATCATTGTGGAATACCATTTTAGGTATCACTATGAATGTTCCGGCAATATCACATAGATATGCATAATGTCACTTAGACATGGTGTGTAAAAATACACTTTGTGTCCTAAATATTTTTATATCATTAGGCTCTAGACTCAATAAGTGCATGACATGAAGTCAGGGACTAGAGCAAATTGTCCTCTTGTTTCAATATTAACAATCTCCAAATGAGATGTCAATAGATTATGTGCTAAATCTCCGTGAGAAATTGAAACAAGGACTTTTTAAGAAGTACTTGAGTGGCTGGGAGGGTAATGTGCATTGCATCACTAGGTCCATGATGTCTTCTTCAATACCAGAAATCAACGAATGAAATCCGATAGTAGATGTGGCTACCCGACGATTTCTTGTTTAGAGAGGGTTTTCTTTTTCTTTTAACCCTTTCACACACTCCTCACTCAACCTCTCACATTTTTCAACTCCTCCCTCATTTTCATTTGGCATTAATGAAAGTATGCTGATCTGCACTTTAATCTCCACCAACCCTCTCACTTAGACCTAATATACCCTCGCATCCTAAAATTTTAGAAGGTGGCTCCTATGGTAGATCCATCCGGTTCTGGTAGATCATAGGAGATATTTGAAATCTATAACACTTAGTGCAGATTGCAGCATTTGCCAACAATTGATCATGTATTGATCATTGTATCACAATGTTGTGATATGTGAACTTCGTCGATTTGATGTATCAATAAAATTTCCTCAAGTTGATAAGCACCCAAAAATATTGAAAATCTTCCAAAGTGTTTGATAAAGACAAGTAGTTTTAACACTTGAAAGTTTTAATTTTGTACAAGCTCCCCCTCAAATATAACATACATTTCTCAAAAGAAAGTATAACGGGAGCTCGATCTCAAGCTTTGAGCTCTTTCAATTATGACGGGTTTGAACTGAAATGTTCAGAAACCATTTTCATTTGAAGAACGAGTTATGAACCGATTTGATCATAAGTCATTGATTGGAAATTTAGACAACAACTTTTGGAACCCATTTAAGCACAGTACCAATGGGTTTTGAAAACTTAGAAAACCATTTATAAGTTGGGTCTATTTGGTTTAAAGACGTTGAATTCCATTTGGAATTGAAACTCAGTGTTTCACTTCGAAATAAGTTTCGTGGAATCAACGGTGAGTGAAATCTTTTGGGAATAGGGTTTACAAAATCATTCTTTCTTTGCATCGGATAAGAAACATTTTGTGGTGCAAGAGCAAACATCTTCGATCTTGAGTAGTTGAATGACTTTGGTTGGGAAGATTTTTCAGAAAAGCTTCGTTTCGATTTCCAAACGTTGGTTTTCTTTGGAAATTGAGAAACCGATTTACGTGAAGTGTTGAAAGCATAAGAATCTGAACGATGAAAATTCGTTTAAGTAAATGTTCCAGGTGAATGTGATTTCTTAGAATAACCCTTATTCTTTTGCAAAGAATAATTGGTAAACTGAGAAATCCTTTTTGAAATTGGTTTGGAAGATTTATCCGTATAAGTCTTCTCTGGAACATTTTGTAGTTTCAAAATGTGTTTGACATTTGAGGCTTTCTTTTTGTCAAACTCTTTTCTTAAGTTCTTCTCAAATTCAAGTTCATGGTTAGATTTTGATAATGATCTTGAACTAGATGAAGAGGAATTACTTTTAATGTGTTCAATAGTTTGCAAAAGAGTTGTTCGTTCTTGATCAAAAGTTAGTTGTAGAGTGGTTATTTGTTTTTCAAGAACAAAAATTTTATTTTCCAAAATTAAATTTGGAATATAAAGTTTTGTTTTAACCACTTGTTCCATAACCTCATCTTGATCAATAACAAGTGTTGAACAACTTGGAAAATAATCCTCAGAAAGTGGTATTTTTCTTGTGCCATAACTTTCATTTAATTTCTCATAATTAAATGAAAATTGTGCATTTTCGGTTTTTGATCTATTCAAATTCTCAATAACTTCTTCTTCATTAGTTGTTTTTACAAAGAACATTTTTAAAATACTTCCCATGTCACCGTAGTTATACAAGGTAGGTACTTTAAAAATAGCTTTTTGTAAATAGCATGGATTTTCAAAACCCAATCCTTCTCTAGGATTATAGAATTTGATATCCTTAGGTTTATTGAGAAAAATGGTTTGATCTGTTTGACCACGTTTAAACAATTTATCTTGAAGTTCTTTGATCTTGCTTTCTAATCTCAATTTTTCAGCAATTGCATGATCATACCTTTGTTTAACACGATTTTCAACGTCTTTTGATGCTTTACATTGTGATGAACATTCAAGAATTTCCTTTATTAAGGACTTATTTTCTTTTTCAAGTTTCTCGTTAGTAATTATATATTCATCCCTGTGAAACTTAAAAAACATCTCTTTCCCGAGTCACCTTTTTTAATATATCAAGATTATTTGCAAGCTCCTTTTTCAGGTTATCAACCTTTTCAAATTCTGAGTTTAATTTGTTTTGACACTCAGTTAGACTTTTAGAGTGTACCTCATAGTATGTTTCCATTTGAGTTTCAAGAAGCTTGACTTGATGCACAGCAGTTGACCTTTTAGCTGACAGCTTGACTACTTGAGCATGTTCTTCCCAATACTTCACTTCCTAATCCTGATTCACACTTTCTAACTTTTCACTTCCCAATCCTGATTTAAGTCTCTCATTTTCAGCCTGAAGTGTTTCAATTTGCTCTTGAAGATTCTTAACTTTAGCTGACTTCTCAGTCCTCCATTTTTCACCCATTTTTACATTTAGGTAATGTCCTTGAAGTTCATTTTCCAACAGCTTAATAAACTCTATTAAATCGAATTGTGTCATATAATGTGGCTCTGGGTGTTCACGATAAATGTCGTGGTATCTCTCCCTAGCTTTAGCAATATATAAAAACATCATAATATTGCTTGAATGGATCTTTTAAAGATTAAAGATTTTGAAGTGTTTAAAGAATCATTTTCTTTAAGAAAATGTTGATCGAAAATTTCAAATTTTATCCGAACTGAACTTTCCCTCCAAAATTTGTCGAAAAATTTCTCGAGTAAAATGAAAATTTTCTCAAATCAAACGTACTCAATGGTAAGCTTAAATCCAAATTTTGGTTAAAGATTTTTTTTTTTTTTTTTTTTTTAGTATGCGAACTTAAGAATAAAGTCGCATAATAAAGTCTCACACTACAGTCGTACAAATAACGTCGCAGAAGCAAGTTCGAATAAATAAAGTCTCAGAAGCTAATATGCGACCTTACTGATAAGTTCGCACAAATAAAGTCGCAGAACCTGATAAAGTCGCAGAAGGTACTATAACAGCTTCTTTCTGATCCACGAACAGCCAAGAACAAAATCTGGAAATCTGATCAAACTTTGGAATTAGCTTCTGAATATGAGTTCTGTATGTTCCTTAACACTAATGAAACACTTTGATCGATCGAATTTATCAAATTCGAGCTTGAACACTTCAAATCACCAAATAACCGCCATTTTTAACTTTGAATCAAATTTGAGAAATTGTGTGATGTAACCGTGAATTCTTGTTCCTCTTTGTTGTATATCACTATTAGAAGCTTCGTTGATGCTTTGCTTGATCAGAAACACACAATTTTGGTGAATTTGATCAAAAATCCGAATGTTCTTCTTCAAATACCCATTTTGTGATTTTCTTCAAATTGATGAATTATGGATTGAATCTTATGAATTTGATGCTTGATTCTTGTTCCTTAATCAATAATCTTCAACTGTAACAGATTACTTTCACCAAAACACAATCAAATCTTCGAATTTGATCTTTAAAGTCTCGAATTTGACTTTTTGTTGACTTTTTCTTTGATGATTTCTTGATGATTTCTTGATGATAATCTTCAAATCTTTAATCCTCTAGCTCTGATACCAATTGTTAAACATATTCATGGAAGATTATGATGAATGTTGAGAGAGAATTTGGTTGAATGATTTTCTATTAAGCACAAATGATTTTACAAGGTTAACCACCTATTTATACTAATCTCATACAACTCACACTTAATACAAATAATACACATGCAAATCCTATTTATATTCCTAACAATCTCCCCCTAGGATTTAGCATCTTGTATTTTGTACATGTTTTCCTTATCAAGCAGACTCTTTTTGTCTTCGTAGTTTAGCTCTTTGATATATCCTTTAATTCTCTTTGATTCTTCTACTTTAAACTCTTGAATTTTCTTTGCTTGAACTCTTTGAGCTTTCTTTGCTTGAGATCTTAACATATCTTCTCTGAATTCTTTGGTATTGAGATCTAGAACTTTCTTTTGAGTTCTAGAATTCTCTTTAATTGTTAAACATATTCATGGAAGATTATGATGAATGTTGAGAGAGAATTTGGTGGAATGATTTTTCTATTAAGCACAAATGATTTTACAAGGTTAAGTGTTTCAAATGACAAAGGTTAACCACCTATTTATACTAATCTCATACAACTCACGCTTAATACAAATAATACACATGCAAATCCTATTTATATTCCTAACATATTCTGAATTACCGTGATTATTGTGAATATCCTCATGATAATGGGAATATTTATGATGATTTTGAGTTTGTTTATCTACCTTAAATTGTGTGTCTTGGTTGCTTTGTGTTGGAAATGAGGTATTTGTTGGATATTATGGAGCAGCATGATAATGAAATTGATATTGTGGTTGATAGGAGACAAAAATTGTGGAAATGATTGATATTTAGGCGGTTGGTTATAATCATGAGCTTGTAGCTGTTGAAAATGTTTTGAAAACCACTACTACTAAGGCTAGGTTTATTGCTACCCAAAGCCGAAAATTTTCTTACAATATCAACAACGTAAATTTTTATCGGAGCATTATTAATTGCCTAGCACAAAAAATCCACAATATCATCAACATCATCAGTTATATCAATGACATACTAATCTACCTTATATTTTATACAAATTGGTGCATCAAGTGGTAATCCTAACGTTTTAAAAACATTTTTCAAAAAACTTTTCATTTGTCAATGGTTGTTCTGGTGCAACGGGAAGTTTTAAAGTCACTTTATAACATTATATTGGTAAATACATTGGGATGTTGTTAATATACTCGAAGCTACATCTAGCACAAATATAAACTCTAAACTTAAAGGTTTTGAATCGTATCTTGAATATAATCGCTTGAATCTCTATACGAATTTGAAAAGTAATTGAGAGTGTTTTAGAAATTGCATGTGAAAAACTACTAATCAAATGAGATTGTTTTAAAGGTATAATTATATCCAAAAGAATCCATAAAATCTTTTAAAGTCTTATCCAAAATGTCTTTTAATGATAAGAAATCATATCCGAAAAAATTTGAGAATCTTATAAAATCTTATTCGAAATGGATAAGGCATTATATCCCTATATGTGACCTAATCGCAAAACGCAAAACTAAAACGTAATCCACAATCTGAAAAATGAAAAGAGCAATGCAATAAATAACTAATCATTAGTCTAGATCATAAACTAAATAAATATCATGTAGCAGTCTAAGAAATAGGTGGTGGTGGTAGCGGCAGATGCCAGTCTAAAATATTTCCATGAAGAAAGTATCCAGTATAAAAAAGTCATTAATAGTCATGAATAGTCAAAACAAGTCAAACACGGCCAAATAAGGTTAAACTATATCAAACATAAGTCCACGAACTAACCACAAGTTACATTTAGCCAATGAAAGGTAATAGAGTTCATAAAAGTCAAAACTAGTCTACAAAACTGATAAATAGTCAAACATAATGAACATAAATCAAATAAGGTCAAACTATGTGAAACATAAGTCCACGAATTAAACAAAAGTTACATTTAGTCAACAAAAGTCAACAAAGTTCAAAAAAGTCAAAACTAATCCACAAAAATCATAAATAGTCAAACATAATGAACACAGGTCAAACAAATTCAATTCAAGTCAAATGGGTAAAACATAAGTCTACGAACTAAACACAAGTTACATTTAGTCATCGAAAGTCTACAAAAGTCAAAACTAGTCCACAAAACTCATAAATAGTCAAAGATAATGAACACAAGTCAAACAAAGTCATTTCAATTCAAATGGATCAAAGTAGGTCAAACACAAGTCAAAATGGTCAAACGGGTCAAAGTAAGTCAAATGGGTTTGACCGAGATCGTTCTCGGTCATGGGCGAGATTTGTAGCTCCTAATTGAGATCCTTCTCTATCATGATTCACAATTTCTCGATCATGGCCGAGATTTGCGGCTCATGACCGAGATCTTTCTCCACCTACTCCAACCACTGCTCCACCACCTCCCACACCTCCACCAATATCCTTAGTTCCCACCACGGCAGTTGGTCTTTCTGCTACGGATAATCTGTCATATCTTCAGAGCCGCGTCACAGCTTTAATGAATACGGTCGCTGCTCTGACTGCGATTGTTACCAGTCATGAGACGCGTATCCAGAACTTGTCTGACATCAATGAACGACTAGAAGATCAATGCTTGCATAACGAAATGCTAATCTATCGGTTGATGAAGCGCGAGTCATTTCAGGGGGAGAAATCGGGTTGTAAGGAGGATTAACTTAAAAAGAAAAATGATGAAGATAAGGATAATGATCCCAACGCTCCAAAAGGCGGTGAAATGCCTAGCTCTTCTCATGGAGGACTAGTTGCACAACCTCGGGGGGAGTCCAGCCAGAAAGGAGGTGGAAGCGGAACAAAGGACACTCCAGTTTATCTGACAGAGACTGACACTATAGAAGCACTCCGCAATCTGGATGTTTATGATAGTAGTGAGTCTGAATTAGAAGAAGGAGAGATATTGACTACGGATGTTACAGAACGGAGGTCCGACGATGAGATCATACCAGAAGTTGATTATGATATTGATGAACATGTTGTGACAAAACAATCAGTGACTAATGTGGTTAGAGAAGATGAGGATGGAGAGACGGTAATAGAAAGAGAGGGACTGGAATAAGAAGATGATGATCCTGAAAATGATTCAAAGGCTGACAAAGAAGCATCTAGAGCATAGCTGAAAGATTTGTGGTTTAAAAAGATAGAGAAGGAACCTGAGCTAAAATTTAAAGAAGCTATCAAAGTTAAAGGATCAGGAGAGCTAAAGCGAGGAATTATCAGCTTGTTTTATGACAGCGACTTGAAGCTATTCATATTGAAGAGGTATGATGGAATTCAGTACCTGGAAAACAAGTTGAAGGTTTTAAGCTCACTGCCGAAGATTGAACTGAAAGAACTTGCGTGGATTGATTTGATAAATATTGGGGAAAATCCTTATGCTCGAACCATGGAGAAAATTGTTAAGCGTGAAGGAAGATCCAATAAGTTTGTTTATTTAAAACCAAGAGTTGGAAAGAGAGTTCAAGATTTGACAAAGATTGATCCAGTAACAAACAAACCGTGGATGAAGATGATATATAAACCGGTTAAATGTTTGAAGAAAGTTCCTTTGAAAAAGATGCCACAAAATATTATTGCTAAGCTTAAATGGTGGTATGTTGATAACAAGACAGCCGAGGCAGTAATGGAAGACGATGATGGAAATGAGCTGCTGATAGTATATGATAGTTTACATCTGGTAAACTTATCTAAGGATGATCTGATGATACTTCATGTGAACAAGATCTTATACAGAGATAGTTGGCGTCATGAAGGAAGAAAATATTAGAGAGTTGTGAAAGTCTGCATTGAAAAAGGTATGTGGGCAGGTAGTCAACAGTGCTGAAAAGAAATCAAGACTAGAGAAAATGAAGAAGATTGAAGACATCTAGAGCTATTGTCAAGGGAGAGTCTGTTGGTGCATTTCCTGTGACAACAGAGTCTAGATTGTAATTAGTCGTTTTGATAATCATTGTAATAGTTAGATTTAGTTTTGTGTAGTTTTGAGTATAAGTTCATACGAACTTAGGTGGGTACGAACTTGGGAAGGTCTACGAACATAGCCAAGTTCGTATGGGCTTCGAACTGGGTAAGTTCGTAGAGCCCAAGCCCGTACGAACTTACACAGATTATATACTCAAGTCCGTATGATTTTGTATTTAGTTTTTGAAGAATTAGGTTATTTCTTGTTTAGTGTTACAGAGCAAGAACGAACTTGTTAGTCTAGATAGATTGTAAATAAGTTTATAATCAATAAAGAAGTGTATTTAATTGTGATCTTTATATATTCGCATTTACTCGTTTGTTTATCGTTGTGTTTAATTGAAGATTCCACATTCAATTAAGCTAGGAACCTCGTTGATCCAGATCAGGAACCTACACATGACTCAAAATCTCGACCATGACCGAGATTTGCTTGTCGTGACCGACAATGATCTCGGTCTTCACGGTCATGAACCGAACTCAACTCATACCGAACAAATCTAAGCTTTTATCGTCCTAATAAACTAAAACATTAAATATCCATCAAATATAAACAAAGAAACAAACATTAAACCTCTAAAAACACAAAAAAATTCGCATGTACACCATGTGTTCGATGAAATTCCTTTAACAAATTCAAAATTAAAGGTTAGAATTTAACTTGAAATGCATTTAGACTTGATAATTAGCTATTGTAAAGCTTGTATTTGAAAAAAAAAAACTTAATCTTCCGCGGAATTGGGGATTTGCGTGTGAAGTTGGTGGTTGTGGGTGACGTTGGTGGTCTCGGTGGTGGTGGTTGCGGTGTTGGGTTGTGGTCGGAGTTAAGTTTAAGGTTATGGTCAGTGGTGAGCGGATTTGGCAGGAAGGGTTGGTTTTGTTTGGATTTTTTATTTTTCTTTTAAGTTTATATCAATTCGGATCGCAAGGCGCACGAACAAACCGGGTGGCAAGTCGCACGCAAACTGAGGTCTCATGTCGCACGCAATCACGGGTCACAAGTTGCAAAGATTGATCACGAGCTCGTGTCTCGAAAACGCTACTCGCAAATGCGAGCTTACATGTCGCAAATTGCGACTTGCATCCATATACGACATCTCGCTTGGTTACGAGTTCATGTCTCGTAAATGCGGGTTGTAAATTGCAGTTTGTGATTTGCGGTCGTTAGAGATATTCCGTCAATTTTGTTTTTGGGACAAATTTTTTATAACGAAAAATAAAGATAAATTTTTTTACTTCCTTTTATTTCATAGTATATTGTAGGAGACAATAACCCCTAATAAGCCGAAAGAAAAGAGTGATTAGTGGTAAATTAGGAAACATGTGGGGTCCGATGGGTCAAGTTAAAGCAATTAAAGAAAAGAGCACTAAGATCCGGGGTGGCCCACATGAAAAACGAACCCGATTTAAATAGTACACCTAACCAACCACCACACACACCACTTTCTTAAAACACGTTTCCATCCCAACCCTTTTTAGACAGAAGTTAGTAAAACTAATTTTGTGAAGTTTTATAAGCTTTTTTATTGCCTACGTTGATTTTTAATGGAAAAAAAATATATATATCTCTAGGTTATTTTGATGGACTCAAAATGAAATATCAAATTATTTCAAGATCACATATTCATTTTCACATTCACACTAATATATAAGAAACTAATTATTTTGCTTTTCATTATTTATAATGTTAAAAAGTAGAAGCGTTTCTTCCATTTGATACTTTTCTTGTTATGATCCAACACTTGTTTATCTTATTATTTGAAAATCACAAAAGGCCCTAATTTGATTGATTTCACCGTTTTCCTACATGAACATGGTACCATGTTAGGGTCTTAAATGCATCAGATTTTATTTTTCTCATAATACATACGAATAGAGTTGTAATTAATTTACTTTTACCTTTTTAAATGTGGAACTAACATCTGCCGGATCAAATTGACGCGAACCCAGTGAAAGTTTATCTCATTTTTACACTTGTTAATTGCCAACCGTTGGTGACATGTATTCATGTGAAAGAACAAATTAAGTGAATATAATGTTTTCAAATAGCTAGACTTAACTCTTAAGTGACAAACATCTTAAAAGGATGTAGTTTCACCTACAATCTGTTAAACAACATTTACAGTAGCTGATTAAATTTAGAACAACTATGTTTCACATCTTTAAACACACACACACACACAAAATCAAAGAAATAAAATCTTAATACTGAGAAAACGCTGTTTTACTATCTTTGGGCTTATATATATTTTGTCCTCGTGACAACTTATCTTTGATGTCACAATTTGTTACTCCGTACATTATAAGTAAGACAACATATTTACCTAGCTAGAAAACGTTGTTTTACCATCTTTGGGCAATATATTTTCTTTTGACGACTTATCTGTGATACCACATTTGTTACGATACAATTAGCAGAGAAAATTACATAGATCGTCCTGTAAGTTTATCTTGTATAGATCGTCCTTTAAGTTTATCTCAAATTTTATTGTCAGTCGTTTACAAACTTTAGTTACATCAATATTATTTTTTTTAAAACTTATTACACCAATAATTCTTTAGACTAACAATTATTAATTATTTTGTTAAATCAAGACATGTGTTGTACACATAAGGATTATTTCATTTCTTTAAAATAATTGATAAGAAAATTAATTAATTAATTAAATATTCCTCCATTTCACTTTAAGATACTTGATTTTCTTACCCTCGAAACACATCTCAAACAAAAACCCTAACTTCAAAATATAACGACATAAAAAACTGTGAACAAAAAAGTTGATGTTTTAGTAGAGAAGAGGATAAGATTTGGAGATAAATTTGCTAAGTGAAAATGAGACAGATGACAATGATGTTCTGTTGCGCCTAATAATATATATATATATATATATTATAATTTATAATTTATATTTTACTCGACAAAAAATAAATTAAAAGAATAAACAATTACATAAATGTTTATTTTTAACGAAATACTTAACGATTGTTAGTTTAAAAGACTATTAGCATAACAAATTTTAAAAGAAAAGATGATCAATATAATTAATGTTTGTAAAAGTCTACTAGTAAAATATGTGATAAATTTAGAGGATAACTCGTGTAATTTTCTCTTATTAGTAAGACATTTACCTGAAAAAACCATCAAGTCATCCACTTAATTATCAACTAGTAAATTACCTGCGTATTGCGATAAAAATATCTTCAAAATTGATAAAAAAAATAAAATCTTTGACCGTTGCAAGGTTGATAAATGACATGATAAAGGTTGATAATCATGTTATATTAACATGATTGTATAAATATATTTTATTGTGTAATTATTTGACCTTTTATAAAAATATATTATATTGTTTGAGTAGATAAAATGGTAAAATAAATAATTTATGTACTGTTATGTTAAAAATTAAAAGAAAAAAAATATTAAATTATTTATAAAAGGTATAGATATATTAAAGAGAAAATATGTTAAGGTAATTTAGCGTTTCACTTACTTTTATCGTATCGTATGTTTAATAAAACAAGAAACAAACACGGTTGTCGGTAGGATATAATAATACATATAAAGTATACGTCGAAACAACTCAAACCCCACTTTCACTTATTTATATCGTTTTCTTTCCGCCTTTTTGACCAAGTTTTGTTACGGATTAAACCCATTTCACTTTATTTAAATGTATTATTTGTCTAAGACCGTAGGTTATGGATCATTAATTGTTTAAATTTGTTGTGGGTGTCATGGTTTTGGACGATAGGAATACAGCAATCCTAAATTGGTATAACATACGGATAAAAAAATGGATCTATTACATTTAGGCATGTTTGGCACAAAATTTGTATGAGTGTAAAGTATTTTGTTTTGAAAATTAAATTCTTTTGAAAATAAAGCTTTGTTTGAATACACGAGCTTAAGCTTTTAGTTTGAAGGTTAAGTTCCTAATTTAAAAGCTACTCCCAGTAGTTTTTAGAAACTTTTTGATTGTTTTACACTTTGATATTACAGCTACAGCTACTTTACCAAATACAGTTTACAAATAAAGCTCCAGCTTGCAAATACAGCTACTAGCTTCAGTTTACAGCTAACAGCTACAGCTACCGACTACAACTATCAGTTACAGCTAACAGCTAATTTTGTCAAACATACCCTTAATAATTAATATATGTATTCAACTTATTTTCATTTTTTATATTTATCATCTCTACGGATCACATTAGGTCTAATTTTAAAATTTTGTATTTAGACCAATAAATATTTTCTACAGAATAATATAAGTTTAGTTGAAGATTTAGAAATAGATTATATCTAATCCTAGTCAAGAAGAGTACTTTGGTTCACTAACTAAAATTTTATTTTTCTCTATTTGCAAACTGTTTGGTATATAATATGTCTGTATTTACACTAGCATATAAAACATTTTGATACTTTAGTTTTAGACTTTTAAAATGAAGACTTAGCAATTCTATCTTTAAATTGTGTAATTTTAATATTTTTTTCATTATATATGACAATTAATTCATTTTTTCCGTCATTACAACTCATTTCTCCTAACACTTTTAACAAGTTTAAGTACCATATTTCATGCACTAACTCATTCTCATAGAATAAAATGGCAGAACGGTATCATGGTTCTCCTTTTTAATAAATTTTGATTAAAATTACATCGTACAGATATTTTGTTAGTAATAAATATGTACACGTATCGTAAATATGATAGCAAACACTCAATACTATATAAATCATTGGTATTGAATGTATCGTTAGGTTGTGGGGAATCAAATCTGTTCCTTTTTTTTCCGTTGATGAATACAAAGCAGGCAATGCGAAATTCATATCCAATCCAATTAATTTATTATAATCCAGATCCAACCAAACTACAATGAATAATCAAATGTGATCAGATACGTGTTGCATCATGTGATTATTATGAGTAATAACCAACAATATAAAGTAAAAATAGATATATGTTAATTATATATTTATTTTAGCTTGCAAAAGGGATTTAATTAGAAGTTCTGATTCTGATTTTATTCTGAAAAAATATATAATTTATATATTTAAAAAGTATTATTAAAATATTTACTACGAAATTGGTCTTTTATTCTTTGAACTCAACCGGTTGTATTTCTTTAGTTGCCTATTTTTCGCTCCAGCTACTTCTAATATTCATTTAAAAATTATGTAAATCATAAAATGCTGATATATTTTACCATTATGTATATCTATATCTATATCTATATCTATATGTATATTACTATTTATATCAAGATACAGTTAACATAAATAAATTTTTCAATTTTTTTCTGCATTAAACATTTAATTTTTAATAAATATAATAGTGTAAACAGTAAATATGAAAAATTTAATCAGAAAAGACAAATGAAACCCATAAGTACTTCTTCGACGCCTTTCATCTCTGTAGTAGTATGTACTACTCTCCTGCATTCACATTCACATTCACCTTCACCTCTCTATTACCCGCCTTTTCGTTTCTTTTGGTTCCTTCATTCCATTCCATCACCCCATGTGCATCGCACGCCCCCCTCCAGATCTTCTCTCTTTCTATATACATATACAATTTCTATACGTATAGGTTAGCTTAGAAGGCTAATGTGAAACAACAACTTTTTTCATGTTTCTTGTTTTCTTTCTCTAATTGAATTCTCTGAAACTAATTTCAAGAGTATAAAATTCTTGGGATTTCTTTCAATGAATTGAGATTACTTGCAAAAATCTGAAAATGGCAAAGAATTTATCGTTGTTATTGTTCTTCATTATCTACGTCACCTCTGTTTCTTCACATTATGAAGATCAATCAAAGTTTATATTAGGTAATTTGGGTTTTATTTTATTTTGTTGATTTTTGGGTTCTGGGTTTATCTTACTTATATGCATTAGTGAGTTTTAACGATAAAGTAAGCATCTTTATTTAAGTTTCTTAATTTTCCGAAATGGGGTTAAGGATTCAAGATTCTTGAACGTTGAGAATGTTTTGTAAATTGGTGTGTTTTTCTTGATATACTCTACTAATTGTTAATATGATCATCTCTGCCACCATTAGAGTTCAATTCATAATAAAATTAATCAAATTGATAAATTTATTAATGGGTCCTGAGCCAGAGTAAGTTTGGTGTTTCGGAATTGGGGTTTTCTATGTTTTATTATTTGGAGCTATATTATTATGTATTTTTATATTTGGATCATTGTAATGTAGAGACACTGGGCCAGTTTTACTATTAAAAAGTGAAAAAAGAAGAGCTTTTGTCTCCAAATTCTGTCATTGGGTTTACATGAATTTTGATTATCAATGACTTGTTGATGAATTTAGATAATGAACAACACTCTTGATATGAAGTTTTATTTTGAGCTTACATAATTGTTAACTTTAGGGGAAGATAACTTTGGACATTGGAGAAATGGGATTCTAAGCTCATCGGCTGCAAATGAGGCCCCTGGTCCAACCAATGATCAATCAGGCATGCTTGTATTGGCAGGCTCAAGAACAAAGAGGCCCGACATTCTCAACCATTTCAAACCGTATCAAGGTGGCTGGGACATTACCAATAAACATTACTGGGCAGTAAGTTTCAGTGTTATAAATTTTGTTATCAATATTCATTTAGTGGTGTCATTTTGTACATCACCCTGTTGTTCATATTCGTAAAAGAAGCATACGCTAGCACAAATTTGTGTAGTTGTTGTCTTTGTTAATCGTTTATGACATTATCTACAGTCAGTTGGATTTACGGGCGCTGTTGCGTTTATACTTGCAATAGTATGGTTTGTATGCTTTGGGTTGGCCATGATCACCCATCATTGTTGTGGATGGAGAATAGACATCAAACGCAAAGAAGCAAGCAGTTCTCAAAGAATATGCTTAATTTTGCTTCTCGTTTTTACGTGTGCTTCAGCGTAAGTATCTCAACTTAAATCTTGAAACACTGTCTTGTGATATTTAGGGGTGTTTGGGTTTGAGTTTTGTAACTGTTGATTGATTGTTTGATGATTTTGTAAATGTCATTTCTGCATTTAAGTATTCAATCTTCAAACATCTGATTATTGATCAGCAAATCGTCAAACTGCATAAACACATACAAACACTATCTTTCTACTGTTATAGCTGATTATCTCTTATGATAAATAATATCTTGTAATCACTCTCTTGTAAGTCAAGTTATTTGTAATGAGCCACTAAATGGTTTCATCTGCATAACAGTTGGTTTTCATGTTATTTCCTTATGTCTGTATCTCATATTACAAGAGCAAACTTTGATGCTACCCAGGATTGGCTGCATACTTCTTTTGGTGGGACAAAGTGAATTTCATGTAGAAGCCATTGACACATTGAATTATGTTGTAAATCAATCATATTACACCGTTCAAACACTCATAAATGTCACAGGCTATTTATCACTAGCAAAGACCGTCAATGTGGCCCAGGTTTTTCTTCCTTCAGATGTGAAAGACGGTATTGACCACTTGAATGTTGACTTAAACAACGCTGCAGATACACTGAGGCAGAAAACACACCAAAATTCACAAAAAATCAGAACTGTTTTTATAACTGTGTAAGATTTTTTCTATGAACATGACATTGTGGATATGTTTAGTTTATATTTCGAAATTGTCTGATTCCTGTTGTTTATGTTCTTTACATGTTTTAGGCGATCATCGATGATTTCTGTTGCCATTGTCATGCTTCTGGTTTCGCTTCTTGGCCTTTGTAAGTACTCATAAGAAGTTGGATTCTTAAGTAAGATTTTTGGTTTTTTGCTTCTGTTTTATGATTTCATTTTATTTTTTTCTGTGCTTTTATTGCAGTTTTGTCTATCCTCGGTCACAAGAACACAATCTACATGTAAAGTTCCTTCCTTTTTTGGTTTTTATGGGCTTGTTTTTGGTGGGTGTGATTGTATATTACTCATGGATTTTCTTTATGCAGATTCATTATCAGTGGATGGTTACTTGTTGCAGTTACATTTATTCTTTGTGGAGTTTTTGTGATTATCAACAAGTAAGATAACTAGCGATTTAGTAATTGTTATTTAGTTAGTCTAATTTGGGAAGGTTTGGTGTACTAATTCTGATTATACCCATTATCTTCGTTATGAATACAGTGATACTATTGATTTGGGTTCAAAAAAGAAAAAAAAAAAAATGTTTGCTTCTGAGTTTTTACCAAATTATTTTAACTTCAAAATCTACACAAACTCCCAACTTTTGCCAAGAAAAATCATGATGACCACATTATGTTTACATAATAAAACAAATCTGTTTGATGATTTGAAACAAAATCCATATGGAGTTTACTTGTAAAATCATCCTATGTTGACTGCAGAAGTCTAACCATATCCTATGAGTCTTGATAGAAAAAACTAATGAGCTAATGTGTTTTCAGTGCAATCTCGGACACATGTATGGCAATGGGACAATGGGTAGATAACCCGCACGCTGAAACGGCCCTTAGCAACATCCTTCCATGTGTTGACCAAGGAACCACTAACGACACTTTGTATAAGAGCAAACTAGTTATTAACGATATTACAAATATCATTAATGGTTTCATAGGTTCGTTTGCCAACTCAAATGCGTCACCGGGTGGGAACTCTAATTACTATAACCAGTCGGGGCCCCTAATGCCATACCTTTGCTATCCGTATGACTCTCAGCTAAACGAGCTAGAATGTTCTTCCCCATCGGTTTCAATGGCAAATGCTTCTGTGGTATGTAAACTGAAGTCCTTGCCAGTTTAGTATAGTTTACATTTATAGGTCATTTAGACTATTTATATCTTTAAACTTCATATGAATTTTAGGTAGAATTTTATTACTTACAGAAAAACTAGGTAGTACCAGCCCATACATGTTATGTATTTCCCTGATTTGTGTAACTAGTAACTACGTTGGTCAGTTTGGGCCTTAAGAAAATGCAATGGGTCAAAACGGACACCACTGAATATATGAAATTAAATGGGTCCAAATGGGTCAACATCCTTATTTCATTTATTATAAAGTTTAGTTAATAAAAATAAAAAATAAAAACGTTATATTTTTAAGGAAGTTACATGAACTTAGTTTAGTTCACCTGAAGTCAATAGTCAAAGTGTACAAGAACAAGGTTGCAATCATACTTGGATCTATATTGATCTTAGAAACCATTAGGGGTATACCCTTGTTTGCGTTTGAAGTATCTTTGACATTGGGCAAATAATTTTAGGGAGAAATTCATATATGCCGTTGCCTTGTGCATTGCAATTTGGAAGTTGCATCTTTCTATATGTTTATTCCAGGAATTTGTTTGAGTTTATATCGTATCTTGGACTCTTTTTGTACCATTGGAAGCACCCATATCTGAACTTCAAGATTTTATATGAAATTTGCAATACTATAGTGACTTGTACCTTGTACAGCTAAAGTTGTACATTTCTCGAAATTTGACAATTTTCTATCTCCAGGTCTGGCAGAACTATACTTGCACTGTCTCGGAATCAGGATTTTGTACCAGTACTGGAAGGTTGACACTGGAGATGTATCAGCAACTAGTCGTAGCAGTGAACATAAGCTACGCCCTGCAACACTACGCACCACCGTTACTCAGCCTCCAAGACTGCAATTTTGTACGCAAAACATTTAGAATCATCACCTCCGATCACTGTCCTCCATTAGAAGTTCGTCTTCATTTGGTAAACGCAGGTTTGGCTCTTGTCTCAGTAGGAGTCATGCTCAGTCTTGCGCTTTGGATTATATACGCAAATCAACCTCAAAGAGAGGAAGGGTTCGCAAAGATTTCATCCAAATTCAAAGGCAGATGTAATGCAATGACTCAACAATCAAATAGTAATGAAGTTTAAATTCAGTTAAATGAATGCGAAGTAGGATATATATATATATAGTGAAGTGATGTGCTATGGGGTTTATCATTATGATCTTCCCTTTCCTGCCAGAATCAAGATGGAGCGAAGCGCCATTTTGGGTTTTGAGCTGGCGTAAAATGTATAATATGTTCTTGTCCTTTATAATGTTCTTGTTGAAACTGGGAGCTTCTGAATGAATTCCATTACATAAGTTCTAAAAGAGAAAAAATAGTTCTTGGGCAACTTTGGCACCTTCCAATAGCACAATATGATAAACATCTTGTCTGTCATTTGAACATCAAAGATAACAATGAACCAATTTAATAAAATTTTGTACTGAAAATAAACTGAAAGGTAAAATTGACGGTGTCACCTAATTTTTATGATTTATTTATTTATTATTATTTATTTATTAATGTTTACCCATTCAAAGGTTAAAGTGAAAGTTTGCACTGTAATTATAAAACGGAAAAAGATTTATCATCTCGAATGAACTACATGTTGAATTGGTGATATAGTTTTATGTGGTTAATGTCAGTTTATGAAAGCCATGGAAGAAAAATTTAAGGTTTGTGTTTAATTGCAGGTGTATTTGATGAGGAAAACGACCCGCATTACTAGACCTGTCGTTTGCTTTTGCTTTTTACGAAACATTTGTTTTATTACCCTTTACAGCACAAGGAGTCGTGACCCTTGTGTTATAGTGTTCAGCAATAGTGTTTCTCGAACACTGTTGCTGAAAAAGGTGGGAGTGGGAACAATGTTCAGGACAATGTTCAGGAATTTCTTTTTGACTTTTTTATTTGTTAGAAAATTCAAATAATGTAATAAATACATATAAATAACAAATTAATTTAAATAAAATAAATAACTTCATTAAAAATAAAAATCACAAGTCCTAAAATTTAAAAGTTCATTAAAAATAAAAATAACGATTACAAATCCTAAAAATTTAAATAACGATTACAAGTCCTAAAATTATAAAATAAAGATTACAACTCCTAAAATTATAAAATAAATATTACAAGTCTTAAAATTACGAATTAAAGATTACAAATTATGTTTCACGTACGATTCCTCCAAAGATGCTCAACAAGGTCGGATCGAAGGCCCTCGTGCATTTCTCGATCATGTAATTCCTAGTTTTCCTTGCATATGTGTCACATCTCTTGTGCCAAGTAGTTTGCATATTCCCAACAGGCACATAATACTCTTCTGATTCGGCAATGTTAAAACCGTTATCTTCGGTAATCATGTTATGCAACATGATGCAAGTATACATGACTCGTATTATAGCGTTTACGCTATAAGCTCTTGCCGGTTGTTGTAGTATATGCCATCGGCCTTGGAGGACACCAAATGTCCGCTCAACGTCCTTTCGGGCAGCCGCTTGTGCTCTATTAAACCTCATCCTCCGTGCATCAACAACACTTGAGAACCCCTTAACGAACGCTGCCCATGATGGGTATATCCCGTCAGCAAGATAGTATCCTCGTTCGTAATCCACATCAGACACTTGATACGGGATTTCGAGAGCGGAGTCATTTAGCAGGTTGTTGAGCAATGGAGACGAATTAAGGACATTTAAGTCGTTGTTCAAACCCGCAATCCCAAAGTATGCATGCCAAATCCACATGTCATATGAGGCAACGGCTTCAAGCATTATCGTCAGATAACCGTGATCGCCTCGTGTGTATTGCCCTTTCCATGCATTTGGGCATTGGTTCCAAGCCCAATGCATACAATCTATGCTTCCAAGCATCCCCGGAAAACCATGAATCTGTTCATGTTTCGCATACAACCGACATATATCTTCCTCGGTTGGTTCTCTCATGTAAACATTTGCATATATGTCTATCATGCACCTTGTAAAATTTTGTAATGTTTCACGGGAAGTTCGTTCCGACATTTGCAAATATTCGTCAAATGCATCCGGTGTGGTGCTGTATGCCAATTGGCGTAGGGCGGATGTCACTTTTTGAATAGTGCTAAAACCCGAAACACCACATGCATCGGGTCGTTGTCGAAAATACATAAAATAATCGGGTATAGGTTCCATAGAATAAGAAGTGATACCTTCAACAATTCGGAGGAAGAGTCGTTTTCGCACCTGGAAACGACGAGTGAAATACTCCTTGGGGTATTTCGAGTTTTCACCAAAGTAATCGGACATTAACCTTTGGTGTGCACCAACCCGATCTCGATGTATATACCGACGTATACGTCTTTGGTTGGAACTTTCGGCTTCTTCTTGAGGAATTAACACTTCATTACGATAATTATGAGCTTCGATTAGGAGTCGTAACGTTGTTTCGTCGTCGGAAGAAGAATCGGAAGACATAATTGTGAATTATTGAGTTTTTGAGTATTTGAGTGTATTGTAGATGAGAAAGAATGTTTGGTGTGTTTAAAATTGTGTTGGAAGTGTTGTATTTATAGATAGAAAATAGGATAGTTAAAAAAAAAAAAAAAAAAAAAAGTTAGTTTTTGAAAAGTTACTGTTTTATTAAAAAAAAACTCTGAAAAAAAAAAAAACCTAATTTTGGCCGGAACACAACGTTCGGGGGGGACGTTGTGCCCGGAACACAGCCGGGAACGCTGCCCAGGAGTGGCGGAACGGCGTTCTGGACGACATTCCAGCCCAGGAGCTTGCACGTTCCCGTCCAATCCCTGTGCTCTTAGTATTAATATTATACAAACATATATTATATTTAAGGCCCTCAATTTTGTTACTTTAACAATTTAAACCAATATGAATAAATGAAAGATCAACATCGATACATATTATTGTAGTAGTGTTTTGCAGCTCAGGACTATGCTTTCATATCTATATATATACTATATCTACGTATATATTAAAGAAGAATAAAATATTACTTCATATTTGACTACATAGGTAAAATAACACGTGACGGCCTCTCGTAATTTAAAAATAAATAATTATTTAAATCTAAAAGATAACCTAAAAAATAAATTTAGATAGAGTTAGATAATATTTGAATATAACAATAATTAATTAAAAAATATATGAATCCTACTCAAACACTAATTGAAAATTAATATTAAACTATTTAACCTATAAAAATTGTGAATATGAAAAAAAACTTAACTTAAATTGTCATGCATCGCACGATTTAAATCTAGTTATATTATATAATATTATTTCTTATTCTTATTGTTATATATAAATCTTATAAACTAACTATTTCAACAAATATATTGTTTAAAGATTATACTGTATGGTCTTGTGCAAATTAATATTATAAATTTATAGTAGACTTTTATTATAAAGGTTAAGAAAGTTAAAAATAGTTTTTTATAGAAAATATAAAGATAAAGATGTACTTTAAGTTATTAAAAAGATACCTAGGATGCTATCAAATATGTACATATCTTTAATCTCTAATATATCTTTAATCTCAAATATGTGTACATTTTTAATCTAACTAAATAAACATATTAAAGTTAACATCTTTATTTTTGATTAAAACCTTACATATATAAAAGTCTACTTTTTATTTTGCTTCGATCCATATTACTTTGTATCATTTTAGGTCTTTTTTGAACTTTTATATAAAGTGTATCTCATTAAATTATTACAACTTATGTATGAAATAAATATTAATATGACACGAGTAGCTTGATTAGGTTTCAAAGTCATAAAAAACAGTGTAATGTTTTACTTACAAACAATTATTGTAAGGGCATATTCCTTCATCTCGCCATGGGCATCAAAATAGAATACTGAGGTAACCTCCCTGAGTGTATGTAATGCAATCTTCATTAAAGTCCTGTTAAGATAAATAGACCGTTGTCTTTTACATATATGTTCTTAGAGTGAGACATGTGAAACGTAGCGTTACCGGTTATCAACATCTTTGCAAGATATAGTATACGCCCTCCGTCCGAATAAGTGTCTACGTTTCCATTTTAATTTGTCATATAATAAGTGTCAACTTCCAAAGGTAATACATTAACTTTACCATATTACTCTCAATATACTTTTTCAAAAAACTCATAGTTACAAAAAGCAAGGGTAAAAGTTTCATCTTTCTACCAGACAATATAATTTCAAAACTCTTTGTGAAAACGGATTGTATACATTTATTATGAGTAGGAGGGAGTATAAATTAGAGTTCCAGAAATATCAAATGAATCTTCATTACTTCTTAATGCATGATGCACCAACAAGAAAACAATTGAATTCCTAAGAAAAGAGAAATGATACGAAAAACTCTTCACCAAGCAATATTAGAATTATCAATTTATCACAAAAATCGTACAATTATGTACTCAAGTTTTCGACTATGATTCAAGATATCTTATAGCCCCTTTCATACTAACAATAGCATACTATACAATTGATATCGATGGATAAGGCTCATGAAATCAACATTTCCAATAATAGCACTACTAATAATAGTGTTTACGTCATAACATCCTAAGAACATCTTTGGTGTGGAAAGGTTTAACAGAGAAAGAAAAGATAAGGTGGTAGAGGCTAACCCGGACCATTATAGAATTTTCAGCTAAGCATGAGTGTTAATCTGCGTCGGGTCTGAACAAAGCCATCTTGAGACTTTGAAAGTGAGCCTTCTTACCTCTTAATAATATTTTTTCTTTTCAAATTTTTAAGTGAATGCGTAAATCTTTTTATATGTGGCATTGCATTACATCTTGAAAGGTGTAATGTATTGGAGATGCTCTAACATGAATCATACATGAAAACCTTGATATACACATTAACCACAACATCACCTGCATTAACATATTGAAGTAAGCTACAAAGTTGTATGATAGGCAATTGAATAGTGTCAGAATTATAGAAAAGATACAAGAACAAGATCTATCAACAAATAATTAATCCAATGCTTATCAAATCAAAAGAATAAAATGTCCAAATACATCAAATCAAGAACAATGTCTCCTCACCAGAATGTATATAATGAACACAATAATTTGTGACTGAATGATTGATCAGAATACAAACATAATCACCAAGATGATGACTTAAATACAAGATGAAGACTCAAATGATAAATAACAGGAACGAGAGAGAGAGAGAGAGAGAGAGAGAGAGAACAAATAGATGATGATTTTATGATAATAATAATATATAAACTCTAAAAATAGCTTATATTTTTTCTTCTTTCTAGCTTGTACACAATAGCACCTTCCTACAACACTGCACCTCCAGCTTTCACAAGCATGCATATATGGTCCTCTAACTATCTTCTTTTAGACTTGTAATCAACATCCATAAGTACTTGATCACACAAGTCCTGCACTTATATGGACATGAATAAGAAAACACTTAAATAACAAGTTAAAGGCTTAGGATTGATATATCTTAACATTCCCCCTCAAACTAAGCCTGAAACAAATCTAACAATTTCAATTTACCGCACAAGAAATTATGTTGACTTATCCCAAGACCCTTTGTAAATATGTCTATAATTTGGTTCTCTGAATCAATAGCAATGATTTTTCCTGCCAAAACCCTTGTATGGCTTCTTCTATTTCTCGATAAAGAGAAATATGACCAAGAGTGGTTCATAACACCAGTTGGACATTTTTCTCTTACCAGATGTGATTCTATCTCAAAATGTTTTGACTTTTCATGGAACACTTGATTGGCTGCAATTTGAATTGCAAACCTATTATCACAGTGTAACTTCACATGCAATAAATTCTTTACACCCAAATCTTTTAAAATGTTCAAAATCCACATTATCTCACAAGTGATAGAAGCGATAGCTATGTATTCAGATACAGTAGATGATCTTGATATAGTAGCTTGCTTTATAATTTTCCAAGATATCAAAGATCTACTAAAGAAAAGAGAAAAACCTATTACGGATTTTCTGGAAGTAATGCACTTACCCCAATCAGCATCCACAAAAGCAGATAAATCTACAGTATTAGATTTTGAAATAAGAACACCTTTACCTGACCTTCTTAAGTATCTCAGTATTCTTAAGGCAATTTTGAGATGAGATTGCAATGGTGAGTGCATGAATTGACTTACGCACTAAACAGAAAAAGATATATCTGGTCTAGTGACAGTAAAATAAATAAGTTTCCCTATCAACTTTGATATTCTGTTATATTATTAAGAACATGGTCTTTTTTTGAAGCTATTGAAGAAATAACCAAGTTTGACTCCAAAGGAAGAGAAATTGGCTTACTTCCAACAAAACCAAACTCATCAAACAACTCAATACAATACTTCCTTTGAGATAGACATATAACATCCTTGGTTTTTAAAACTTCAATGCCAAGAAAATATTTAAGTTCTCCAAGATCTTTGATTAAAAACTTTATTTTAAGAAAACTCTTAAATTTATCAATTTCAACCTCATGATTTCGAGTAATTACAATATCATCAACATAAACAAGAAGAGCAACAAACAATGAATCAACACTTTTAACTAATAAAGAATAATCATATAAACTTTGAACAAATTCATTCTCTTTTAAAGTCAATGTCACTTTTTCATTCCATTACCTATGTGTTTGTTTTAGACCATACACTGATTTGACAAGTTTACAAACTTTATACTCATTTTCAAGAAAATAACCCTGAGGGAATTCCATATATACTTCTTCACACAAATCACCTTATAAAAATGCGTTATTAATATCCAATTGAAACAACTTCCAATTATTCTGAACTGCATAAGAGAAAGTTTATTCATAATCAATTCTTTCTCTTTAACTATAAACCTTAGCTACTAATCTGGCTTTATATCTTTTTATCTCTCTCGTAGATCTATATTTAATTTTATATATCTACCTACATCCTATAGGTTTCCTACCAGGAGGTAGGTCTGTTAAAACCCATGTGTTATTCCTATGTAATGCCTCCATTTCATCGTTCATTGCATTAATCCAATTAGGATCTTCAGAAGCTTGAAAATAATTTTTTAGCTCAATGCTTTTGTTTAAAGTAGAGGTAAAACAATAATTTGTTTGACTTAGATTAGAATAACTCACAACCAAAATTCCATATTTTACTTTACCCTCAACTATATAATCACCAAACTTTCTAGGCATTTTTAACACCCTTTTCAGAAGTTCTGGTATTATGGGCAAACTCATTCTCATGTGAGGTATTTGACTATGGTAAATCATTATTACCCTCAGGGATGTCATTTAACTGACTATCATCAACATTGAAGTCATCTTGATTGCCTCCTCTAATAGTAGAGTCACTACTGGATTGTTATGCAATCAAGACATCTTCATCAGTGTGATCTCTCCCTTCATCATTGGGATTTTCAGATTATTTGGTACTCTTATGATTATAAAATAGATAAACAAAATTCAAATGATTCACTTGTTATGAGTTAGAACTAGACTGTTTAGATTTTAATAACTTGAAAGGATACACATCTTCAAAAAATTTAACATTTTTAAAATATAACACCGTTTTTCTTTCAAGACTCCACAATATGTATCCTTTCTTAACATTTGAAAAACAAAGTAAAACACATTTCTCAAACCTAGAAGCAAATTCATTAAGATCATTTAAAACCTTAGTAAAAGTTAAGTAATCAAAGTTTGTTAAATGTTAGAGAGAAGGTTCAAAACCATGAACTTTTTCATAAAGAGATTTTCCTGGTAACACCTTAGATGGAATCATGTTAATTAAATAAGTGGCAATTAAAATAGATTCACTCCATATATATAAAGGAATTCCCTTTGACACATAAAAGACCTTGCAACATTGAAGAGGTGTCTATGTTTCCTTTCAACTATGTCATTCTTCTGTGGAGTGTATGAAATAGAAGTTTGATGTATTATGTGACAGCCATCAAAAATCTCGGGTCATTAACGCACATAAATTCCTAGCATCCCAAATTAAGTTTACATAAGAAACATTAAATTGGGTTACAAAGTGCCAAAGAAAACAAATGAAATTAAATTTCATACGTTGTCACAAAATATTTATCATATCACAAAAATCGGAATTTAACCGAAAATTCCGTAACTCGGTAAACGCGACTGGAATCGAATAATTAACTCGCGAATGTCAATCTTAAACAAATCAAATATATTTGGATGAAAATAATAAACTTAGAAAATAAATTTACAACTCAAACTTTAACCCTTAAACATCACAATTAAACTTTACATAATACAAAAAGTTGCACAAATTTAATTATGTAACATTTAAGCTTTTATTTACACAACGTTTAATAACAAAAAATATAAAGCAAATACCCCCCCCCCCTCTTGACTACTCAAATCCCCACTCACCTCACTTGTGTACATGCAAGAATCTTTTCAACCATTTCCATACTCTTTCTTTCTCTCATTTTTCTCTCAAAAACACACACTAAACTCCATCGATTTTTCAAATAAAGATCATCACTTTGAAGGTGTTCTTACACCAAAAAAAATCATCTAAGATCATCACTTTTTAGGTTGTCCCTTACATATGTTTAAGTGTTAAAAGGAAAGGGCAACCCATGATTAAACCGAAAATCGTCTTTTTGTTGGTTAAATGATCAAATACATGTTCTTACTAGTTTAAATTGGTTAAAATTGTTGGAAATCATTTCTAACACATCATAGATGTATTTTAACACCATGAATGTGTTAGAACAAAGATTTAAAGGATTGGAATGATGAAAAGCTTAGTTGCAAGTTGTGTTCTTATTGCAAGTTGTAGCTAGATCAAGATCCATGAAAAAGCATGTTTAAGTTTCTGTAAAAATACATGTTCATGCATAAAAGTCAAGGCATAAATCATTGGATGAGGTCTAGAAATTATTTGGTAGTCTAAACACTCCAAAAAGTTGACTTTTGTCATGCATGCAATCTGTCCAGTTTCTGACCCCACTTTGATCGACCATAACTCAGTGAATAATGGTCCAAAAATCTTGATTTTTCTTTTGGGATTTAGCCCAATGTCTTAGCTTTCAAACTCCACTGGTCTCATTCAAATCGATTGAGTATTCAACCTCCAAATGTGTCACATAAATCTGATGCGCAAACAGGATACTTTTTGTGAGCATTATGTTGTGATGCATGTTCATGGAATCTAAAGTATTCAATAAATTTAAAAAAAATTATTTTTAAACTCTTAATACCTGTATCACAGTAGGATAAAAAGATGGTATTTTATCTTGATGATCTTATATTTTAAAAAAAATGCATGAACACAACACTTTGATTTAGCTTTGAAATGTGAAAGCTTGTGTTTGTAATATTACAAAAATCCAAAAATTCTTGATAAATCGTTCTAAAAATATAGGGATTGATTTTTACAGTAACATACACATGAGAAGAGTCTTGAGAATTCAAATTGGAACTTTTGGAAAAACATAAGTATTTTTCCTAAAATAATGTAAACAAAGGCTATAAATTGTGATTTATTCATGAAAAATAGTTTTAAGTCGCAAATAATTATGGCAAATTTTATGTGTCATTTTCCTCAGAAAATGAAACTTCATTCCAAATTTCACACCTTTTGGAGGTGTTTTGATATATCTATCGTTTTACGCTCCGTTAAATCGTAAAATATTGAGAACCAATGTTATAGTGCTCAAAATGATTTGAAAATTTTACAAAAAGCCTAACAATTGGTAGAAACTGACTTGGTAAAAATTCCAGAATTTTTCATGTATGATTGCTATTTTTCCCAATTTCCTTCAATTTTTAGACATAAGATAATTATAAATAATCTATAAGTCTAAAAATTCCTAAATTTTCAGAGAAAATTTGTGAATTATATTGTATGTTGTATACCAAGTTTGGAAATTTTTGGATGTTGTCTTCTTATATTTCCCTTATTTTGTTCACAACGCGAACATTTACCGACAACGAAATACGAATGGAAATTCAAACGATAACGACACTTTGTAATTTAATTAGCTAGCTAAGCAATTCTAACAAACCGTATTAGACGAGAAATTAATTAGAACCCTCATGTTCATAGAACTTGGATAGGAGTCATACCCGAAAGGCACGCACATTAAATCCATTCGTATGCTCACTCCCAATTGTGAGTATTCCAACCCCTCTTTTTAATGTTTTCTTAAATGTTTTGGGGTGAAAAGCATGTGGTTCTTATTGCAAATGTTGTTTTCTTTACAAGTACTTGCTTTGATATGCATTTATTTATATGCAAACTGTTGTATGCTTGAGACTTTATCGTGTTAAGACCCCGGTTTACTACACAACCTATTAACTCAATTTGAGCCGATGGTTATTATGGATAGCTCTATTTGAGATTGACACTTCTCCCATGCCGCACTGAGCGTGGGGGCATATAACCACTACTTAATCATGTATGCGATAGGCATGATCACTTTGGGGCGGACTGTCGAAGGTTTAGTTGTAGACTCAAGTATAAACATCGACTATTGAGCAGTCACGTTTTAGCGTACAAACAACTTTGATCACATAATTCGGTCTAAACAACTTTGACCACGTAATTCGGTCTAAACAACTTTGACCACGTAATTCGGTCTAAACAACTTTGACCACGAAATTCGGTCTTACAATCATTACTACGTAGCGACGCAAAACTTTTAAATGACTTCTCACGTAGCGACGTGAATCTTTAATACATGGTTTCAGAAACTTTTAAACGGCTTTGAAACTTGAAACCTGTGAACTCACCAACTATATTCTATAGTTGACCCTCTCGTTTACATGATTTTCAGGAGTCGGTCAGTAAATGTGATTGAAGTCACGTTTATGTTGTTTTTGATACTGTTATCATGTGCTCTATTTTGTTCTATTTTATGGATGTATTCGTATTGTGTACTTCTGTACTTGTGCTGTAAACATATGTAAATACTATGTAAACCCTAGCAGTAGCATATTGTGAACGGTGATCTTTTTGTATCTTTCGTTTATGAAATCATTGTGCCGTTACACCTCGTGTTTCCGCTTTAGCGGGTGTGACATATTATACCAAGTTTATCAAAAAAATATTTAATCTGATTATTCAAAAATTCAATACCATTATCACTCCTTATAATTTTATTTTTTTTACTAAATTGATTATCAATCAGATTCTCAAAACAAGACACATTCCCCAAAAACCTCTTCTTTTGATTTAAGCATGTACACCCACACAGGTTTAGTAAAATCATCAACAATAGTTAAAAAGAATCTAAACCCTTATCTACTTGTAACTCTATATGGACCCCACAAGTCCAGATGAATTAATTCACTTAAAGATTTACTTTTATATTCAATTAAAGGAAAATGATCCCTTGCTTGCTTTGTTTTAAGACAAATTTCACATACTATGTTAGAAATTTGGTTTTCTAATTTCAATTATTTTTTAAAACATGTAAAACTGGATTTGATGGGTGTCAAAGTCTGCTATGCCACAACAAAGTAGACTCATAAGAAACAACAAAAGAATAACAAACATTAGATTCACCTTTATCCACATCAAACCCATACAAACCACCATTAACACTACCAGCCCGCTGGGTAGTTCTTGACGTCAAATCCTGAATATAACACTTATACTCATCAAAGGTAACACAATACTTACTATCCTTGGTTAGTTTATTAACACATAAGAGACTAACATAATAGCCAAGGACAACAAAAACATCAAACAATGTTATTTTATGAGTTAACTTTAAATGTCCAAGTTTTCTTATTTTAGCCTCTGTCCCATTTGGATGACACACTTTAAGGTTTAAATTAGAAATATCAACAACATCATAAAGTCCTTTATCTGAAACAGTCATGTGATGATGTTGGGATATGTTTTGTGACAACAGATCTAGCTTGTAATAGGATTAGTGTAATTATTATTTAATATATTGGTTTAGACTTGTAAATAAATGATATTAATTTGTTATTATTATTTGTTAAATATAATTAGACAAGTAACGAATTCGAATTAAAGTCAAAATTGCGAAATGAGAAGTCAACTCGCAAGTCAAAAGACTTGCGAGATGAGATCTCAATTCGCAGTCCAATTTCAAGTCGCAAGTCATGGACCTGCGAGATGAAATCTGGATTCGCAGACTTATGTATTGCGAGCTGAGATCTGGACTCGCAAGGCCCATGGGCTGCGAGTTAAGTCAACTCGCAAAGCCCATGGCCTGCGAGTTGAAACAAATATAAATAAAATAATGCTGCTCATTTATTGAGATCCGTGCCATTTATTACACACAACGTTAAAAATATTCACCACCTCGTTTTTCGTGCAGATATATTTATTATAGTATTAAAGGCTCGGTTTTGAGTGATTAACTTAGTTAATAATCAAAACGAAGCCCTTTAATTGATAGTAAAGTTATATAAGCTTAAACCTAACGTATTGAGGGATTCCGCACCTCAATACTTAAAGATAATCCGTTATCGAACCAAGATCTAGTGACCTTACAATTGGTATCAGAGCTTTTGGGCTTAGAAACGTTGTGGTATCAAGGTTTTAGGTTATATAACATCTTTAGGGTTGTTTATGATCGAAATCTACTGATTTAATCGTAAAAATACCAAAAAGTTTCAGTTCCCAGATTTCACAGCGCCATTTTGCGAGTTGAGATTAGGGTTTCAGCTGTTATAAGCGAGTTGAGATACATTTGCGAGTTGAGTTTCAGCTGCGAGTTGAGATACATTTGCGAGTTGAGTTTCAGCTGCGAGTTGAGATTCAGCTGCGAGTTGAGTTTCCATTGCGAGTTGATTTTTCCTTTGCGAGTTGAAACCAGCTGCGAGTTGAGATTCACCTGCGAACTGAACTTACTAAATTTTGTAATTTGACAACTTTTAAGACTTGACAGTATGTCTGATTTGAGTAGAATGATAGAAATGGAACACGAGGTCGGTAAATCTAATGTTCCACCGAAATTGCTCAGACTCGAGGACTATTATTGATGGAAAGACAGATTCGAAAGTTACTGTAGATTCCATGATATAACTATTTGGCTGTGCATTAAAAACGGATACGTTGCACCTACTGCTGTGGTAGAGAATGCAACTGTGATTGTTCCTTATGACAGGATGAATGACAATCAAAAGAAAGAATTTACTATTGATAATAAGGCACATTCCTCGATAAAAATGAGTCTTCCGAAGGAGATCAATCACCAATTGAAGTCCTTTCACACTGCTAAAGAGCTCTGGGAAGCTCTAGAGAAAAGGTGTGAGGGAAGCCCTCAAGTGAAGGCAGGCAAGAGAAACCTTATAAAAAAACAGTTTATGGTATTTAAAGCTTTTAGAGAAGAGGACCTTGAAGCCTACACTACCAGATTTTATCATCTATTGAGTGAACTTGACGACCACGAAATTTCAACAATGACAAGGAAAAAACCGACAAATTTATTGAGGGATTGCCTTCAAAGTGGGAAATGTATGGTATCATGCTCAAAGATAATGATGAACGGTACGCCACTATGACCCTAGAGCAGGCAATTGACAAGCTCAGGGGTTATGATTTCTCCAAGAAAACTAGAGATACAGATTCTGATCATCTACAGAATCCAGGTTTATACCATGGAAAGACTAGTATCTCAAATGCTTCATCCAATTCGACCACTGCACTATTTGCTGGTGAAATTGATGAACTTGGTGAAATGTTGACCGAGGATCTATGCTTTATAGCTTCAGATGGAAGCGAGAAACGAAGTAAGAATACTTCTTCTAAGAAGTCAACTCAAGGGCATCATAAAATGCCAATGAGTGTGAAATCAGCAGAACAGCAACTTTCAGTGCTGGCTTCGTTAGTTGCTTCCTATGAAAATTACATACAAGGGAAGATTAATGATCCTGCACAATTTGATGAGGATTATGATCAAGTAGACCCGGATGAATTAGAGGAAATGGACCTCCAGTGGCAGCTTGCTATGGTATCAAGGAGAGTGAAGAATTTCCTAAAGCGTACGGGTAGAAGAGTTGTTGGAAATCGACCAGGGTTTGACAAATCCAAGGTCAAGTGTTATAACTGCCAAGGTTACGGACACTTTGTCAGGGAATGTCAACGACCGAAGGTTGATACTGGCGCTGCAAAACAAGACTTGGGAAGTACTTTGACTTCCAAAGTCATAGTGGTTCAACAAATAGATGGTTCCTATGATTGGTCCACTCAGCCTGAGCAAGCCCTCATGGTTGAGATAGACGATCAAGAGAAATCAATTGAATCAACTTCATACATGCCAATTGCTGAGGAACCTCAAGCTAATGTGCCACACATGGAAGTCAAGGGGAGCGATGAAGATGTGCTCTATATCAACTCAACCGAAGAAATGAGTCCCGATGACTTCGTTGCATACATGGCTGATATTCAGACAGACAAGAAAAAGGTATGTCTTGATCTTCTTACTCTTACTGATGTTTGTTACTTAGTTACTGATTTACAAACTCAGGTTAGTGTTTTTGCCGAATCTAACAAAACCTTAACATCTGAATTAGATATAGCTAAGAGTGATGTTCGTAGGTTAGGTGAGGATAAGCTAGCATTGACTGAAAAGATTAAGAGTGATGCTTCCGATAAGACTAGTCTCACTGACATAATTAATGAACAATGTTTTAAGATAGACGGGTTATATCTGAACCTTAATGAGCTAAATAAAAATATTGCTATTAGGGATAAGGAGCTCTCAGAGTCAAAAATGAAGTTAGTTGAGCTAAACCGTAAATTTGAAGGTTATAGAACATCTTCTTTGACCTTAGATAGAATCATTAGCACACAACGTAGTGTGAAGGATGTAACTGGCCTAGGTTACTCTGATGTTCCTCCGCCTTTTAATGCAAATTACACTACTACTCCAATTGACTTAGAGATGACAGATGCGAATCCTGAAACTGAGGATTTGGTAATTCAAAAGTCTGACGTATCTGAAGCACAGAAGGATCTTGTTAAGGACCCATCATTGGACATAAGTAAAATCAAATCACTCCCTAAAACTCCGAACATCTCTAAGACTGTTAAGTCACGAAAGCAGATGTCGTGCTTCAAGTGTCATCAAAACGGACACGTGTCTTCTTGTTGTCCTAATAAGAAGATGGAAGCCCCACATAAACGCGTGAATAATGATAAAACTCCGAACATCTCTAGTTTAAGTACAGACAGGTTAGGTACCAGACCAGGAATTGGTATTAAACCTGTAAATGCTCTTAAAAGAGATGCCTCTCACTGTGTGTCTCCACCTAAACCTAAACGGCCTGAACACTTTATTAAAGATCAAGTGCCATTGAGGTTTATGAACCCTAGTAGAAACCATAGTCGTTATGAAAATGGTTCTACTTCAATGAATTATAGTCATCATAAAAATAATTTCACTAGAAGAAACCATAGTCATTATGAGAATGGCTCTACTTCACGTTCACATGAGACTAATTACGGGTCTTACTATAATCGTAACCAAGGGCAAAAATCCCAAGGTTATATGTCAAGGAGGGTTGGAAATCAGTCAACTTATAGACCCAAGACCACTGATCATCAACAAACTCATACTACTTCGAAGTTGACCAAAGCTCCTAATGGGAAGGATGGTTACTTTAAAGAGCTACAGTTTGTAGATGATAAGGGACAAACCAAGACCGTAATGGCTTGGGTCCCTCTTGAGAACTAATCGTGTACAACTTGTTTGTGCAGGAGCAGACTGTGAACAACGACAACTAGTGGTACGTTGACAGTGGCTGTTCTAGGCACATGACAGGAACCAGAAGTCTACTGACAGACTTCAGAGGTAGATTGAGACAGGGAGTACACTTCGCTGGAGATAAAGGAGGAGTCATTACTGGGAAAGGAAAAGTGTCAAATGGAACTTTAACTCTTGAGGATGTGTGTTATGTTGAAGAACTGACACACAACCTAGTGAGTGTTTCCCAGGTCTGTGATAAAGGTCACCTGTTCTTTTCAATGAGAAAGAGGCCTTGATCCTGAAGCCGGGTTTTATCATTCTCGAAAAATGGATACTGATGAAAGCTCCAAGGAAGAAGGACATTTATGCTATCAACATGAATGCTCCTATTACTTCAATGGAGTCTACATGTCTTTTATCCAAGGCTTCAGTATCAGACTCACTTCTATGGCATAGGAAAATGGCACACCTAAATTTTTGAAAAATGAACTATATAACCAAACATGGGTTAGTTCTGGGTGTACCATCGAAGAGTTTTGCATTTGAAGACAAGTGTATATCCTGCTTGAAAGGAAAACAGCATAAGAAACCACACAAGTCTAAAACTGTGAACTCTATTTCCTCGTCTTTTGAGTTGCTACATATAGATCTCTTTGGCCCCATAAGCAAGAGAATCATATGTGGCAAATGGTATTGTTTGGTTGTCACAGACGATTACTCTAGATTCTCTTGGGTGTTCTTTTTAGGATCTAAGGATGAAACTCCGGGCATTCTTATGGAGTTTCTAGATCTAATAGAGAATATCTATAGAAAAAGAGTTAAGAGAATTCGTAGTGACAATGGAGCAGAATTCAAGAACTCAACGATCAATATCTATTGCTTAAGCAAAGGGATACAACATCAATTCAGCGCACCTTATGAACCTCAACAGAATGGTGTTGCTGAAAGGAAGAACAGAACATTGATCGAAGCGGCAAGAACAATGCTTGCAGATTCAAAGCTTCCGGTCATCTTTTGGGCAGAAGCGGTGAATACTGCATGTCATGTTCTCAATAGGGTTCTTACGGTTAAAAGGCTGAACAAAACTTGTTATGAGCTTTTAAACAATAAGAAACCTAACTTAAAAGGGTTTGAACCCTTTGGAGTTTCATGTACCTTGTTGAAGACTAGCCATCAACCTAAATTTGGTGAGAAGGCCGACGAAGGATATTTCCTAGGTTATGTGCCTAACTCACCAAACAAGCGTGTCTTCAATAAAAGTACGAGACGTGTTGATATAGTTTATAACATTGAAGTTACGAGCTATACACATGACTTACATAAAGGATTAGATTGGCAATTTGATTATTCAGATCTCTTCAAGTCATTTAAAGTCCCTATCAGTGACTATGTCAGTAATTCAGAGATTCCTCAAGAATGTGAAGATCCTGAAATTGCTTCTCAAAGGATTGTGGATGACATTCTCACTCCTCTGAGACAATTAAGGATATCTACTACTAATGACGATATATCACCTTTGGAGGAAATTGGTGCTAACTTACAAGATGATATTCCAGTCGAACCTGTTACTTCAACAAGATTGAATAGAAATCATCCAATTGATAATATCATCGGTGATCCAAATTCTCCTGTTCTGACTCGGAATCAATCGAAAGCTAGCACTTCAACTCACTCAAGCTTGTATGCTGAAATGAACGAGACATGGATTTCAAATCTATGTCTATATTCATGTTTTATCTCACAAATTGAACCTAAGAATGTTCAGATAGCTTTGAAGGATAATTCGTGGGTCGAGGCAATGCAGGAAGAATTGTCTTAGTTCACAAAATTGCAAGTTTGGGAGTTGGTTGATTTACCCGTTGGAGAATATCCAATTGGAACTAGATGGGTATTTAAGTGCAAGAAAGACGATCGGGGAATCGTGATTCGCAATAAAGCTCGTCTGGTTGTTCAAGGTTTCAATCAACAAGAGGGGATTGACTACAATGAAGTGTTTGCACCTATGGCTAGGCTTGAAGCAATTAGGTTATTCTTGGCATTTGCAGCTTCAAAGAAAATGAAAGTTTTTCAGCTGGATGTTAAGAGTGCCTTCTTGTATGGAAAAGTCAAGGAAACGGTGTATGTTTCTCAACCACCGGGATTTACTGATCCAAACTATCTAGATAGAGTATATCGTCTTGATAAGGCTCTATATGGATTACATCAAGCTCCTAGAGCGTGGTATAAAACATTATCTACTTATCTTCTTGAAAATGATTTTACAAGAGGAAGAATAGATAGTACACTCTTTGTCAAATGGAAAAAGAGAGACTTTCTACTTGTTCAAGTATATGTTGACGATATCATCTTTGGGTCATCTGACGAAAAGATGTGTAGTGAATTTGAACAAGTTATGAAGAACAAGTTTGAGATGTCAGCAATGGGTGAATTGACATTTTTCTTAGGATTGCAAGTCGATCAAAAGAAAGATGGATATTTCATTCATCAGACTAAGTATACTAATGAGCTTCTAGAACGATTTAAGATGGAAGAATCTAGAAATTTTTATACTCCTATTCCGGAAGCTCATGGTATTGGTCCAGATACATCGAGTGATAGAGACGTGGATCCTACTTTTTATAGGGCCATGATTGGATCACTAATGTATTTTACAGCATCGAGGCCTGATATAATGTTTGCAGTATGTGTCTGCGCAAGATATCAAGCCACTCCTAAAGAATCTCACATGCAAGCTGTAAAACGAATTCTTCGTTACCTCAAAGGGAAGCCGAAGCTGGGACTTTGGTATCCGACTGATGGAGACTTAGATTTTGTGGCTTACACTGATTCTGATTACGGAGGATGCAATCAGAATAGAAAGTCTACAACTGGTGGATGTCAATTCCTAGGAGATAGACTAGTCTCTTGGCAGTGCAAGACGCAAACCTCAGTCGCCATTTCTACATGTGAAGCTGAGTATGTTGCTGCTGGCAGCTGTTGCTCTTAAGTATTCTGGATACAACAGCAACTACGGGATTATGGGTTGAGTATAAAAAATACTCCTATGATGATTGATAATGAATCAACGATCTCTATTACCAATAATCCGGTCAAGCACAGTAAAACTAATCACATTTATATTCGACATCACTTTATTAGAGACTGTGCTGAGAAGAACCTGATAAAGTTAGCTAAGGTTCCATCCGTGGATAATTTAGCAGACTTATACACCAAAGCATTCGACAGAGCTCGATTTGAGAAATTGGTGCAACTTAATGGAATGAGAAATCCAGAGTGATTAGTCTTCCATAGGGTTTTTTATGTAATAGTTAGTTGTTTTTCTTTTATTATTTAAAAAAAAAAAAAAAGGGGGGGGATTTAGGCGTATAGCATTCATTTGCTTGTTACCTAAGGGGAATCGCCTCCGATAAAAAGGTTAAGTGTTTATCTGCTGGGAAATGATAGTAAATTAGAGGAATCGGCTTAATAATTGTAGGTAAAAGTCTTAAGTTAGATGTGTTAGTAGATTCAAGTTTGTTACATTAACTTTACATCTCTAAAACCAGGATTTTACTTATCTTTATTTTAGTATACACCTCTCTCCACACGTTATAATTTGCTTAAAAATTTTTACATCTAGATAGCTTCAATATATGATGTATTGGTAGGCAAATTCTGCTTTGATTTCTGAGCATGTAATAAGCTATAAATCTTCTGTGTGTTATCTCGTGTGATAGTCTGACCATACACTGTTATCAAGAATCTATGAAAATATGTCAAGACAAATAATAAGAATTATGGCTATTAGTAAAACTACTGGTGTCTTTATTGTACTAAGTACAGACCTGACCCCTTTAGTTTTGCCAATGGTTTCAAGTTTGTTTTGTCTATACTAAGGGATCTTATGTTGTACTAAGTACAGATCTAGAACCACTAGTATCTACAAAACGGGTTTGATGTTTGTCACATTTTAAATTCACTCAAGGGTATGTTATATGCTTCGAAAAGAACATCATTTAGTGATGAAAGTGAAGGATACAGTGTTATGTGTTCTACTTGATCTCTCAGTATGTCGTATTTTGGATCACATTAGGTAATACACATACCAACAATAACAGTTTGCTTGAAAATCAGTGTAGACTTTGTTTATATGGATTATAATACCGGTAATCGTCTTTAACTGTTTCCGATAATTAATTGCTTCATTTTTGATAAATATGTTATATTTTGTGGAGATAGGTAACCAAGTTATACTTTTATAAATATAAGTTGACAAATGGTTAAGTTGTGAGTTTTTCTGTAACTTATTGTGAATTTCATAAGGTATGCATGCTAACAATCTTCTTAAATTATTACTCAACAATTGGTTCAGCTATTTCCTTCTAATATGATCCCACTGTCGATAATTTCTTAACGCCCTCGATTAGAATGTCTTTATTTTATTTTATTGTATTTTATTTTTCGTCTATGTATTTCATTAATACAAGGGTACTTGATACCAATGTTTATTATGAATCATTGTCATTTTATTTTATTTTTATGCATTTATTCGTATTTTTCTTATTTTAGTTAATCTTCTTTTAATTTTATTTTATTTTATGTTTTTGTCGTTCGTATTTTCGTGGATTTACATCACAAGTGAAAAATATTTTATTTTAGACTTGTATGTGCACGCTATTCTAAGAAAGACAGGTGAAAAATACTTTTATTTTAGACTTGTTTATTTTATGGGCTTAAAATTATAAAAAATTAACAAAATTGTGTTTCTGGTCAAATCTGGTCAACTCTGCGAGTTGACATTTGGTCCTGTGAGTTGACTCTAGCTGCGAGTTGAGCAGAACCTGCGAGCCCGGTATAAAATGCTGCGAGTTCACAAGACAAAAACACATTGCGAGTTCAAAATCCCTGTGAGTTGACTTGTGCAAACCGAACCAAAATTTCATCTCGCCAATATTTTCGTGATTCTTAATTTGAGAACGACGTTTTCATTTCATTCATAATAATCACTTTTACATTTCGAACATATTGAGTATGAATCAAGGACTGTAACCGAGTGATTAACTCAAAATCAACATTTTAAATAAAATGAGGGTTTTGGTTTTTAAAATTACAAAAATCACTAAAATAGTGATAAAAATGACAAGGAACTTTGGGGTTTATGTTAATCGGCCTATGTAGTACAAAATTGCATAACCTGATTGTCTTCAAACTCGCCAAAATGAAATTTTGATTGTGACGTCACTGAGCAGTTCATCCTGCGAGTTGAGATCCAGCTCAAATCGCAGACCTGACTTGCGAGTTGACTTGCGAGTCAAACCTGCGAGTTGACTTGCGAGTTGAATTTGCGAGATGAGTCTGCGAGTTGACTTGTTGACTCTGCGAGTTGACTTGAGCTGCGAGTTGACTTGTTGACTCTGCGAGTTGACAACTTTATTTTAATATACGATCTCTTGATTGGTTAACTAATTAAGCGTTTATACGTTAAAATTGTCTACGGTTAGTCGTGTCGACTTCATTGTGAACACGTAAAATCGTATACTTATTATATAAGACTTATGACTTCTTGTAATAAGTTATATATTTTAAACAGGATAAATAGAGAGTTAGACTTATTGATGTTATATATAATTAACAACTATAATTGTTAATTAAGTTTCATAACTTAATAGTTCAATCACGAGTTGTAGATTATATAAGTTTATCAATATATGTTAAACTAATTGTCTGACATTTGTGTGATTTTTGATATTACAGAAATGGCTCGACAATTTGCTGCTCACCACAATGTACTTGTGGATTTGGACATCACCGCTCGTGGAGCATCTAGAGTTGCTCGGATTCTCTCATTTCTGGCACGATCAAGGATTAGATATGCCATCACCGAGTCGCCTGCACTGTCCAAGGATATACTCACCCAATTCTGAGCTAATATAGTATATGATACAGCTGTGAATCCTCCGGTCATTCGGACAAGGATTAATGATCGCCCGGTCATCTTCTCTGCATCTGATCTTCGCAATATATTACAGTTGGGCACTGTTGAGCAAGAAGATGGACCCACTGTGTTTCCTTCAGACTTCGTAGAGGGAGCTTTGACACGAATGGGATATGTCGGACCAATGAGAGGCCGTCAGTTCCTCAAGGCGCTGGTATTCGGAGAATGGAGATTCCTACTCCATGTCTTGGTCACGATATTTGGCCCTAAGAAAGGAGGGTATGATGAGCTGAGCACTTCTCTTTTATCGGCAGTACTGTCACTGGTTTACAACAAACCATACAATTTTTCAGATTATATTTTTGGGGAACTCAATAGACAGATCTTAGGGGGTGTTAGATCACAGTTTATGATCTATCCGAGATTCTGTATGCTGATCATTAGAGCTGTTATCCCTGATCTGCCGGTTATTCAAGCGGATCTTCATGTGGATACTATCGGCTTGCGTGCATATAATGCAATGTTTTTGCATAAACCGAGTCGTTTTGGCTTGCAGCCTCAGCCTACAGAACAATTTGGCTCTTTGATCAATCCTGATTATGTGGCGCCACCAAATCATGGTTGGCTTGATGTTGATGTGGCGGAGGTTGCACCTGAGCAACAAGAGCTTATTGAGGATGTTTTGGATCAGGCCAACCAACCTGGCTCACAAATCAATGCTGAAGTTGCTGCCGAAGTGGTGCAGCAGGTGTTGGGAGAGAATGATGATGCTACTGACCCGCTCTTCAGAGATGTAGATCAATATGTGGCTGAGGGTCCACATACTTCTGGACCAACTCCACTTTCTGAGCCATCTACAGCTGCTGGTCCATCAGGACAAGAAGGAGAAACTGCTTCTGCTTCTGATTCTGATTCAGATGATGATGATGAGACTGGACCATCTGGGTCTGTCTCCGGGATTCTAGCTGGAATGATTCGTCAGGGATCAAAGTTGATTATGGATCCGGCACTAAAGTTAAAAAGAAAAGCCGCTGACCAAGATCCTGACTTTGTCCTTATTGAAGAAGATGAAGATGAAGATGAAGAGGAGGAGTCACTTATCACTCGCCCCCGCAAGCAGGCTAAGCAACCTGCTTCAACCTCTACAGCACCTACACAATCACGTTCTACACCCTTTGAGGCTGAAATGATTGCTGCTTTGGTTCGTCCATCTTCGCACCCAACCACCAAGTCCAGCAGGGTTGCCGCTCGCCTTCTGACGGATTTAGCTACTGAGATAGCTAAGAAAATGCAACCGCCTGCTGCCACGACTCCACCAACCACTGCTGATGCTCCATCCATCTCACCTGTGACTGCATCTGATCGTATAACCAATTTAGAGTCCAGAGTTCGAGAGTTGGAAGATACCGTCAACTTCTTGGTATCTCAAGTTCTGTCACTGTCTGAGAGTGTGACTGACCAGAATAAAGCTTATTCACTGCTCATCAAAACCAATAGCAATTTGATAGATGATGTAGCTGACAAGCAACGAAAGATTGATAGACTTGATCGCTTGGTTACCAGCTTCCTGAAGGACAAGCCATCTCAGGGGGAGACATTGATATATCAGGAGTCCTGCAGAGAAGATGAGCTGGCAAAGAAACGAAGAGATGATACAGACGATGATCCCACTGCTCAGAAGGATAGTAAGCTGGCTGGTCCTTCAACAACTGGTCAGCAGACTATTATTCAGGGGAAGTCTGCAGGAGCAAGTGGAAGTGGAGCTAGTGCTGGTGCTGGTCCTGATACTGGTACTGAAGAAGGTGGTGCGGATGAAGGTGAAGCTATTTGAAACAGCACAACACTTGTATTTGTAATATAATTCTGTAATTAAGATCTTTGAACTTGAATGTGTAATACATTACTGTTTAAATGTTATAATTTATGAATGTTTGTATATTATAAGACTTTTGTAATCTTAGATTGACTATGATCGATAAAAGATTTATAAGACTATATAATATATGATGTTCGTATATTATAAGACTTATTGATATCTTAGATTGATTATGATAATCGATGAAAGATTTATAAGTATATATAATGTAATGTATTTCAAATACACAAAGAAATTAATAAGGAAATTCTTAGATTGATTTAGGGAAATCAATGAAAGAATTTATAATATTAATTATTATTGATTAATAAGGAAATCCCTAGATCGATTCGGGGAAATCGATGAAAGTATTTATGATATTAATGATTACTTGTGTATGTATTTCTATAGGTCTGGAAATGTTGAACTTATCCGATTCTGAAGGCGATATGCCAAATGAAATAGATGAGGACATTGATTTTGACCTAGAAGAAGGAGAGTTTGTGCCTCCAGAAGACTGGACTTCCAGTGTTGATGTTGGGCTAGACGATGGTGTAGATCCTGATGCAAATATCGATGAACACATCGTAAGCCCATCTACAACTAAGGTGATCATTCAGGACGAAGATGGAGAAAGAGTTGTTGATTTGGATGAAAATCTAGATGAATCAACTAGTTCTGAATCTGAAGATGAGCTTCCTGAAAGACTCAGAAAGAATCCCATGTTTAGACCTTTGAAAAGGAAAAAGCAAAAGATTGGGATGTCTGAAGTTGACATTACTGGAAAAAGAGCTCCAAGGAAAGGAATCATCGGCTGGTATTTTGACTCTGATCTGAAACTTTTTGCTACTAAACGGTTTGACGGAGTTCAATATTTTGACAAAAAGCTTAAGGTCTTCAGTTCTCTTCCTCGATTTGAAATCGGAGACTTGGCACGCTTAGAATTGATAAATCCCAGTAATGATCCTTATGCATGCTATGTGGAGAGAATCATTCGGACTGAGGGTAGATCAATGAAGTTTGAAAAGATAAAGCCAAGCGTCGGAAAAACGATCAAATTAAAGGAACGCAGTCAAAGAACTGGGAGAAGACTGAGAAATAAGACTTATCCAGCTGTCAAGTGTGTACAGCAAATACCACTGAAGACAATGCCACAGAACATTTTGGGAAATCTGATGAATTGTCATGTGGACTCAGAGACTGGTGAAGCTGTCATGGTTGAAGCTGATGATGAAGTTGAAAGTGGAGAACGAGTTATTTTGAAAGTCTATGACCATCGACACCTGATGAATCTGTCGGAGAAGGATTTGTTGAAGTTAAACGAAAACAGGATTCTGACAACAAAAGCATGGGGTGATCTTGCAAGAGATTATCAAATGATGGTGAAGACTTGTGTTAAAATGAAGATATATATGGGCAGTAAAATTTACAATTAAAGACCAAAGACAAAAGATGAAGATAATGACGCTAGAGCTATTGTCAAGGGGAATCTGTTGGGACATGTTTTGTGACAACAGATCTAGCTTGTAATAGGATTAGTGTAATTATTATTTAGTATATTGGTTTAGACTTGTAAATAAATGATATTAATTTGTTATTATTATTTGTTAAATTTAAATAGACAAGTAACGAATTCGAATTAAAGTCAAAATTGCGAAATGAGAAGTCAACTAACAAGTCAAAAAACTTGCGAGATGAGATCTCAATTCGCAGTCCAATTTCAAGTCGCAAGTCATGGACCTGCGAGAAGAAATCTGGATTCGCAGACTTATGTATTGCGAGCTGAGATCTGGACTCGCAAGGCCCATGGGCTGCGAGTTGAGTCAACTCGCAAAGCCCATGGCCTGCGAGTTGAAACAAATATAAATAAAATAATGCTGCTCATTTATTGAGATCCGTGCCATTTATTACACACAGCATTAAAAATATTCACCACCTCGTTTTTTGTGCAGATATATTTATTATAGTATTAAAGGCTCGGTTTTGAGTGATTAACTTAGTTAATAATCAAAACGAAGCCCTTTAATTGATAGTAAAGTTATATAAGCTTAAACTTAACGTATTGAGGGATTCCGCACCTCAATACTTAAAGATAATCCGTTATCGAACCAAGATCTAGTGACCTTACAGATGATTAGTACCAGAGTCAACAATCCACCCTTGTTAGGATTTCTTTGAAATTTAAATTAAATTAAAGAATTAAATTAAAGAATTAATTGTTGTTATAAATTGCACATGCCATATTAGCATGCACATCACCTTAACTTGTAGGTTTATCACTAAGCAAACTCATAAGTTTAAACATCTGCTCAATTGTCAAAGATACATCTGCTCAATTGTCAAAGATACAGGAGTAGTAACACTAGAAGTAGAAAGATTAGAATTTGAAGAAGTAGACTGATTTGAAGAAAATATTTTTGAACCATTTTGATTAAATGGCTTCTTTTAGTCAGGTGGATAACCACTACTTCAAAACAACCGTCAAATGTATAGCCTATCTTGTTACGTTTCGTACACTTTAGATTAGGATTAGGACCCCTGTCCCTAGTATTCCTAGATTTTGTATTGAAGTTTTTATTATTGTAGCTATTATTTCTATTAGTTTGACCAACAAAAGGAGATGCATATCCTTTGTTATTATTATCAGTTATAGGTACACCTTTATATGACTCTTCCCTAGAAATAATAGCATAAGCAGTTTTAACATCAGTAACAGGTTCTCTGAACAAAATATTACATCTTGTTGACATGTACACATCATCTAAACCCATCAAAAACTGCATAAGTTTAAACACTTTATTATGTTCAGAAAATACTGCAGCAGCAACACAAGTGCATTGTGGAAGTTTGATCAATGCATCATATTGTTTTCATCAAGAGTTTTAACCTGTGATAGTAGTCAGAAATTGATGAACCACTCTATTTTAAAGAAGTAGTTTTAAGATGCAGATTAAAGACAATAGATCCATCAATGTTATCGTATGTATCTTTCAATTCATTCAATATAACATATGCGTTAGTAGAAAGAATCTGACCATTGTACAGTTCTTTTGATATGAATCCAAGAATCCATGTCAAAACAACTGAATTACACATATCCCACTGTTTTGCGAGAACCTCATTTGTCAAACTTTTTTCCACAAAACCATCAATAAAACCAATCTTATTTTTTGTACCCAAAGCCAAAATCATAGACCTAATCCAGACATTATAATTTTCAGTCCCTTTTAATTTCACATAAATAAATGGTGTACCAGTAGTGGTGTCACTTGCATGAAGATACAAAGGATCACCAAAGTCAAGTTTATTGATCAATGTTACTTGATTTTGATCATCCATGTCACCACCATACAAACTTAGAGTAAAACAATAGGTTTCACACAAAAAATCAAACTAGAATCAAATTGTGAAAAATTAACCAAGATGTACAAAAACACAATATGCCTAATCAAACAATAACACAATAAACCCTAAAGAATATCCTAAGAAGAGGCCAGATGGAGGGATTCTCAAAAGGAATCCAACCCAAGCTACTTAGGGTTCTCCCTGCTACTAAGAAGAATTAGTACAAACCTAGTTATATTACACACACACAAAAAGTAAATGAACAACACAATGCAATTTGTCACAAATTAAAAAATAATTTCAAAGAACACTTAAAGAAACTACCAGAAATCTTGGCTATATTCCAAGTGTGTTTCCACGAGGCAGTCGATTTCCTATATGCAAAGGAAACTCCCTGGAACATGTACTTTCTACCACACAAGAAAGTTAGAAAGATCTTACAGTGAGTTCCACGCTCGGTATGCTTGCAAAAGATGAATCATAGCGGAAGACAATGATAAATCTTCTCTAAACACTTTGAATGCTTAGAACAAAAAAAATCTACAAATTTTAAAATTCAAGAAATTAAACTGATTAAACTTCGATTTAACCACCACATATCGTATTTGAACCCAAAAGACAGAGTAATAACCCTAGATCAATGATCTAAGAAAGAATCATTCACTCGCAGTAAGAAACCCTAAGAATTGCTATTTGAAAGGGCTCCTCGAGAAGGACAAGCACACGGGCTTGAACTTCATAGATTGACTTCGCAAACTAAGAATTGTTCTAGGGATGGAAGGAAAGATCAGAGCGATTGAGGAATCCCTTCCCAAGGTACCGTAGCCGAGAGCTACTCAAGCTGTTCGGGACGAGTTTGAAAAATGTTAGACCGAATCTAATGAGGTAGCTTGCCTTATGTTGGCGACCACGTCTCCTGAACTCAAAAAGGGGATGGAGAGCCTGGGCTTGTACAACATACTTACGCAGCTGACCCACGTGTTCCAACAGCAATTAAAACAGGAACGGTTTGAAACCGGTAAAACTCTCACCAGCTGCAAGATAGGAACATGCAGCAGCATCAGTGTCCTTGTACTCAAAATGAGAGGGTACATTAACCAGTTGGAGCACCTTGGGTCCCGTTAAGTTAGGAGCTTGCCACATATTTTATCCTAAACTCACCGACTAGTTCATATGACTCGTTTGTTCTGAACTACAATATGAACAATATGGAAAAGACCATTAGGGAGCTCCATGGCATGCTGAAGACCGTTGAGTCTAACATGGCCAAGGTTAAGCCTAATGTTGTTGTGCTAACCATCCGGGAAGGAGGGGTTATGAATATAAAGGCCTATACACCTAAAGGTAAAGGAAAAGGTGTTGGTACATTAGTGTGTCTGTCACTTGGTCTAAGTTTTGAGTTGTAATTACTTAGTCTATTTCTGATGTAACTAGCGACATTGGCAATATCGCTATTGCGATATTGGCAATATCGCATAGGCGATATCATCAATATTTCCTAGCTGATTAGGTAATAGTATAAATACCTAATTAGTGTTTGTGTTACGTGATTTTTGCCAATCCGAATTCCAGAGAACTTTTGGGTGTGTTTCTCCTATTGTGGTCAGTATTGTATTCAATCTTTGATTATTATTCATAATACAATATTGTTTGTGTTTGTGATTGAACGTACTTGTGTTTAGCTTTTGATTTCCACTCACTAGCTATTGAATATTGATTTGCTTAAGATCTGTTTAATCGGTCCTACAATTGGTATCAGAGCCATTTATCCATTGGATTAGTGGTTTATTGAATCAATATTAGTACGTTAAAAAGGGATAAGGAACTAGTTTTCATATAGGTTAATTGATTATTAGTCTTAAAAACTGTTTAACCAGTTTTTTTTTGTGTTTTTCTGGATTTGTGTTCGTCATTGGCAACCCTAAATTTGATTAAATCGTAGATATTAGTAACTTTGGGTTTTACAGCCGTTTTAGCGATATTAGAAGCGACATTGTCTTAATATCGCCTCTAGGGTTTCAGCGATATTACTTGAACTGTACTCATTAATTTGAGCAATATTATTAGCGATATTACCTAGTATCGCCTAATTAATTTTAGCGATATTAATCTCAATATCGCCTGTAGTATCGCCTTTTTGATTCTGATTTTGTTTTGCGCTTTAATTAGCGATATTAATAGCGATATCATCAATATCGCTCAATCATCATCAGCTTTTTAGCGATATCATTAATATCGCTATACTGTTTTAATCAGAATTTTTAACTTTTTCAAATTAATTAATCTTAGTTAATACATATTAAAATGTCTACTTTACAAGTTGTTAATGCTATGTTAAAACATAAGGCTGAGGTTGGTAGCGCAAACAAACCTCCATTCTTTGCACCTGGAATGGAGTATTTTGAATGGCGTGGTAGATTTTTATCTTTTGTTGCTTTTACTGACCCTGAAATGGAGATACCTTTGATCGAGCGATATGTTCGACCGGTTGCAAGTGGAGAACATGTGGGTATACCTCCTCCAAAACCTATTCGTTCAATGACGGCTGAGGAATGCAAGGCATGGGAATGTGAACGAAAAACTCACTCTGCTATAACCATGTCTCTACCTGCCGATGCTATGAAGATGTTTAAACAACACGACATAGCTTATGATTTGTGGAATGGTATAGCTGAAAGATGTGGAGGTACTACTGAATACAAGCAAAGTAAGCTAGAGTTAGTGAAAAAACAGTATGATCTGTTTGACATCCAGAAGAACGAGACGGTTAAGGACTTGTTCTGTAGATATTCACGTCTAGTAAATGAGCTGACTGAGGGTGGATACAAATTCAACTCTATTGAGGTTAACAAGAAATTGCTTAATGCTCTACCTCCTCACTGGGAAACTAGAGTGTTGATGATGGAGAATGACCCAGACGTATTGGCAATGACTTTGGATCAACTTATTGGAAAATTAGAAACATGTGCTTTGGATATCCAAAAGAACAGCACAAGATCCAGCTCTTTGCTTCCTGTAACTAGTAGTTTTGGATATGGAAGTACAACTCTTTTATCTGGACCTTCTACTGCTGCATCTAAACCAAATTACTCGTCTGATAATAATTCGGGTGGAACATTTTCTTCTTTCTCTGCTCAACCATCTTCCTCTGCTACTGCATCACACAATGAGCATGCAGTAATCTTCAATGCGTTTTTATCATCATATGATGATTTTTTATCAAAGAGGATTAGCTCGGTAGATCTTACTGATGAAGACTTTGCACAAGTTGATCCTGATGAACTAGAGAGAGTGGATCTTCATTGGAACATGGCTATGCTTACCAGAAGAACGAAAACCTATTTGAAGAGAACAGGAAAGAAATCTCTTGAAGACGTCACTGATAAAACTAGCATGGGTTTCGATAAGTCCAAGATTAGATGCTACAAGTGTCAAAATTCGTCTGTATCTCCATATGAATTGACATTATAATAAGGTACATGTGAATTCTATTATAAACAAAAGTTACAAAAAAACATCATTATAAAAATAAATACCACAAAAACTATTAAAATTGATAACATTCACCAAGAGCGACGTTAACATTACAATTTACCAACAGACTGAAACTAATAGAAATATTAAAATTTGGACCACTGCACTTTACAATGTATAGATTAAGTCTCACAGACCGAGAATTTTGCTAGAGAATGTAAGAAAGGTAGACAACCGTCTACTGGATTTACAAAACCATCTACTTTCAAGAAAGAGAATGAAGTCGCCAAGGCAGTTCTTCTGATGGATGAAGAAGCTTATGATTTTTCTGCTATGGACGATCAAGATAACGTAGCTCTTATGGCGGATGTTCAAAACGAGGTAGACTTTGATTCGTTTAATTGTAATTCCTGTATCACACTAACTGGTAAAATCAACAGGTTCATAGTAGATAATGATCGCTTGAATACAGATCTAACCAATCTTATTGAAGCGAACAAAGTTTTAAAAGATAACGAAAAAGTCTTTACTGTAAATCAGAAAAACCTTATTGACGAAAAGAAAGAGTTAAAGGCAATGATTTTTAACAAACAAGATGAAATTGACAGTTATTTAAAACTCATTTCACATCTTAAAAAGGAACTTGCTGAAACTCAATATGAAAATGTTGATTTAAAACGAAGACTTGCAAATATCTCCACATCTACTATGGTCTTTTCCGACATTCTGCAAAATCAACGGACTGATACGAAGAGTAAGGCAGGAATTGGTTATCACAACCAACCTCCTCCCTCAAATTTGAATCAGCCCAGTCTTTCGCAGGACGAAATTAAAGACTTTGTACCTTCTGTTCTCAAGAAGGATACAAATCCTGTGGTGAAACCAGTTAGTGTTAAGGCTGCTGATGTCAAGCGACCTGAGTTGCCTAAAGCTCTGAGTTCAAATAACAAGAAGGTTGAGCCAATTAAGCCTAAATTTGAACCAATCATGTTTGCACTTTCAACAAATGTTGAAGAGGTGGTAGAGGTGGAGGATGTAACTCACGAGGTTACACAGAAAGTTGAGAAGAATAACCTCAAACCTGAAAATTTCATCTTTATTAACGAGGGTAAAGGTGGAATGCTTTCTAAAAAGAAACCAGTAATCAAGGATTTAAAAATGAAACTAGAGGAGAATATTCAAAATAGTAAAGTTTCAATTAAAAATCCTTCTTCAAAGATTACATCAACTATAAATATGTTTACTCCATCATGTTCGCATAAGTGTTCATGTGCAGTAAATGTACCTGGGCCTCGTAGGATTCCTCTTTCACCAAAACCACTATTGAGTAATGATCAAACTTTCCGAAAGAGACGATCATGTTTCTACTGTAAGAAGCAGGGTCATCTCATTAATCAGTGTCATGTGCTTGCTAGAAAATGGGCATCACGAAATGATCCACGTCATGCTAAAAATAGAAACTCTCAAAAGTCAAAACAACCTGGATTATCTCGAAATGTCCCAATTTCAAAAATTAATAACATTACACCTACTCAACCAATGGTTCGAAAGGTTGATGTTATTATTAAGCAACCATTTTTTCCTCAAAAAGTTTGGAAAAAGAGAAGTGTAAAGAATAATGTGTCATCTGAAGTTATCACATCAGTAAAAGATAATGATTTACTAAAAAACAAGGTTTTAACTGATCTGGTAATAATCGATGAAGTCCCAGGAGTACCCAAGTCTGTCAAGGCTTGGGTCTCCATTTCAAACTAACAATCTTTTCTTTGTGTTGTGACAGTCAAAGGTGCTGAATAGCAAGTAGTATGTTGACAGTGGCTGTTCACGACATATGACAGGCAATATCTCCCTTCTCTCTGATGTTAAACCATATAATGGGGGATATGTTGCTTTTGCTGGTGATAACGGTGGTAAGATAACTTCTTGCGTACAAAGGGTGAAACACCAGATATACTGACCTATCTGTTCGATAGACTTGAGACAATTTGTTTTCAAAAAGACACTTAATTGTGTCTGAAAACAACTAGGGAGATGATAGTACATTAGGAGACACCCCTCAAACGTCAATCTTAAGTTTTATCATCGATGTATCAGTAGGTTTATCTCGTATTTGTTATACATGTCCTTACAGGCATCTAATTACTTGAACGATGTATTGGTAGGCATTTTCATACTCTTCTTTGAGCAACTAAGAAATACCTTAATCTGTGTTTAATCTTTTGTGATGACCAACATATGATGTATGACAATGGGTCTTAATTCTTATGTATCAGCTTGTCATGCTTCTATTAACTTGAGCTTGTATATGACAATATTTGGGGATTTATGCTGTCTGTTTCCTTTGTTGTACGTCTGTACAGACCTAGTCTCAGTCAGTATACTTTCAAAACTTAAGCAAACAAAAGTCAAAGTACTTTCAAATCTTATAAAATCAAAGATTCCTCACAAGGTCGCCAAATGGTTTGACCAAGTCTGGTTTTGCTTACACCTGAATCAAGTTTAAGTCACTTTGTTGAACGTATGTACAGACCTGTCACCGTTGGCTTGATTCTTAAAAATGTTGAATTCAAATGCTTTCTCTAACCAATCGAAGTCTTGGGCATGTCTTGATACTAGGAGTATATCTATGTGGGATTCACGGAGACCTATTCACTCTCACAATAACTACTAAGCTTGAAGTTGCGTATGTTACATGTTTAAGTGGACAAACAATACCAATAATCGTCTTGTTACTGATTGTCTCTTTGGCTAGTTAACTTTGCGTCTAAATTTAAATTTGGACAACTATACTGATAATCGAATTAAAATTTAATATATTGTCTTGCGAATCTGTCTTTCTAATATGATCCCTAATTAGACACCATCTAGTTCGTCACCAAAAATAAGACAGATCCAGTGACAAAGCAGCTGATTATTAAAGTTCATTATCCACCAGCTGCAAATTTGAAGAAGATACCTCTGGAAGTTGTTCCCCTTGACTTTCTACGAAGATTTCATTACTGGGAACTGGATGCTCATACAGGTGAAGCTGTTATGGTCTTTGTTCCTGATTCGAAAAAAAAAAAAAAAACAGAGAAGACCTCGCTCTATGGTTTGAAGAAAGAGCAGTTCAGAGTGTTTGACCCTATGAGTTTGATAAATCTATCAAAGGAAGATATGAGGAAGTTGTTTGATAATTGTATAAGATATTATCTGGGAAATCAGATAAATAAAAAGCTTGCCCAACAATTTCAAAGAATTGTGGATATTTGTGTAACCATGGAATCCATGCGGGTGGTAAGTTTCCTGCTGGATGGGTTTAATCGACGATTTGACTGAAGATTATTTTTGAAGACCAAGCTGAAAACACGGGGGAGTTTGTTGGTACATTAGTGTGTCTGTCACTTGGTCTAAGTTTTGAGTTGTAATTACTTAGTCTATTTCTGATGTAACTAGCGACATTGGCAATATCGCTATTGCGATATTGGCAATATCGCATAGGCGATATCATGAATATCGCCTAGCTGATTAGGTAATAGTATAAATACCTAATTAGTGTTTGTGTTACGTGATTTTTGCCAATCCGAATTCCAGAGAACTTTTGGGTGTGTTTCTCCTATTGTGGTCAGTATTGTATTCAATCTTTGATTATTATTCATAATACAATATTGTTTGTGTTTGTGATTAAACGTACTTGTGTTTAGCTTTTGATTTCCGCTCACTAGCTATTGAATATTGATTTGCTTAAGATCTGTCATTTAATCGGTCCTACAAAAGGGAAAGTTAGCTCGTTCAACTCCAATCCTAGACCCAAGGGTGTTGCATCTTCTTCCAGGATCCCTCGGGCACAGTCTACCAAGGAAGCAACTTGCTTCCACAATGGTGAGAAAGGACATTGGAGGCATACATGTCCAAAATAGTTGAAGTAGCTCAAGGAGCTTCGGGCCAAAGGGGTCGTCGAACCTTCAGGTATATATATGATTGAACTAAAAATACTTCTATTTCTAACTCGTGGGTATTAGACACGGCTTGTGGTACTCACATTTGTACCGATGTCCAGGGAATCACAAGTAAGAAACAAAGAGCCCAAGAGCTTGATTTAATTATGGGGAACAAGGATATTGCCTCAGCTGATGTAATTGGAGACTACAAGCTTACTTTTAATACCAGTCTTTGTATTGTGTTGTTAGATGTTTGCTACAGTGCCTCTATGGCTAGAAACATCATATCATTTAATGCTATGTATAATGATGGATTCAACTTTGTCTTCGAGAACGGTAACATTTTAGTTTATAAAAGTGGAATGTTTTATTTTAAGGCATGTCCTTGTAGAGGCATTCTAGAAACCACTACAAAGTTAAATGATAGTTAAATCTAAATATTGATTCATCTAAAAATGGTCGGGATAAGACGTATCTTGTGACAACCATCAAAATCTCAGGTCATTACCGCACTTAAATTTCTAGAATCTCGATTTCGTTTATAGCATTCTCAAAATTCAATCGGTAGATCTAAGTTACGACTTCTTAAGTGCCACGAAACTGCTGAAACGCTTTCGTAATTGCTTAGTGAACCCTAGGTCTACGAGAATTATTCAGTTAGGTTATAAAGTACCAAGAAAAATGGAAGAACTAAGTCTCATGACTTATCACAAAACTTCTATCTTATCGCAAAATTGGGATTAGTTAGAATCCCGTAACTACGTAAATGAAACTCGAATCCAATAAACTAATACTTGAACATTTATTATAAACAATCCAAATACAAATTGAAGTATTTTTAGAAATTAAGAATATCAAAATTTTTTACTCAAATATTAATCACTAAAACACCACAAATTAAACTTTATAATATATAAAACCTATACACTTTTATTATAAACAATCCAAATACAAATTGAAGTATTTTTAGAAATTAAGAATATCAAAATTTTTTACTCAAATATTAATCACTAAAACACCACAAATTAAACTTTATAATATATAAAACCTACACACTTTTAATACAACTAAATAATACAATATTTAAGCATCATATTTAACATAAATTAAAAATTGGTGCCTCCTAAACTTCCCCAAACCCCCCCCCCCCCTTCCATACATTTCACTTCTTTTACTTAATAACTCATTTCACTATCTCAAATACACACCTTTTCTCTCTAACACACACACACACACTCTTTTCTCTCTAAACTCTCTCTAAAAATCAACCTACAACATCTCTAACATCTTTTCTTTACTTATAATCTTTAATACTACGTTTTGCTTTCAAAAAATATGGATTCTATGCCCATCTATGGTTAGAATCCTTTACTATGTGCTTGATATTTGTAGATCATCCTTTACATACCTTCATGTGTTTAAAAGAAAGGATAATCCTTGATCAAACCAAAATCAAGTCCAAAAGATGTAATTTTGCTCATAATCTTACGAAAATCGTATTTTTCATAACTTTTGATTGTGCTAAAAGATTGTTATGATAAAAATCACTACTAAGACATCATGGATGTATTTCAACACCATGTATGTGTTAGAACATGGATTACATGTGTAAAAATCAAAAGCTCTTTTGGTTCAAGATGATGTTCTTCATCCATGAAAAAAATCCCCATTTTTAGGGGAAAATCTAGAACTAAAAATTATAGCTCGATTTCTTACACTTAAAATAATATTTGATCTCCGGAAAAATGATGGTGCATGGATGAAAATCACGGCCTAAATCAATGATTTAGATCTAGGAGTTAAAGTTGTAGTCTATGACTCAAAAACTTACACTCTGCATGCAATCTGCTAGATTTCTTTGTCCGACTTTGAAAGGTCATAACTAAATGAATACTTGACCAAAAGTTTTGATTTTTCTTCTGGAATTTAGCCCTTGGTGTTAGCTTTAAAAACCAAGTGGTCTCACTTAAAAATATTGAGTGATCTCCAAACATGTCATACAAAACTGGTGCGCCAACAAAATGTTTTCTAAAATCATAAAGTTTGAGATGCATGTTTATGTGTTCATATGTATCATAAAAACTACAACAAAAATTATAGCTCAATTTCTTGCACTTAAAATAATATTTGATCTCTAGAAAAATGATGATGCATGGATGAAAATCATGGCCTAAATCAATGATTTAGATCTAGGAGTTAAAGTGGTAGTCTATGACTCAAAAACTTACACTCTGCATGCCATCTGCTAGATTTCTTTGTCCGATTTTGAAAGGTCATAACTAAATGAATACTTAACCAAAAATTCAGATTTTTCTTCTGGAATTTAACCCTTGGTGTTAGCTCTAAAAACCAAGTCATCTCACTAAAAAATATTGAGTGATCTCCAAACATGTCATACAAAACTAGTGCGCCAACAAAATGTTTTCTAAAATCATATAGTTTGAGATGCATGTTTAAGTGTTCATATGTATCATAAAAACTACAAAAAAAAATGTTTTAGTCTTGTACACTTAGAAAATTCTTAAACACACAACATTGAAAATCATGTGAAATGTGACTAGTTGTGTGACATTAATATTGCAATAATCCTAAAATAGGTTAAAAACATTTTAAAAATGAAAATATAATTTTCTCAGTTTTTTTAATGTATGTAGAACCATGAGATGTAATTTTGGAAATTTTGAAACTTTTATGCATTTTCTTTAAGAAAATACGAAGCTATTACTAAAAAAAGGAATTACATCATGAAAATTAGTTTCCCATATCAAAAAATTTTGCAACTTTTTATGTGGTATTTTTAATAGAAAATAGTACACCACACCAAAAATTACATTATTTTGGCACTTTTTGGTATTTATTATGATTTATGTGTTTATATTTATGATATATATTAAAAAATAGTTTAATTGCTCCAAACGACTTGTAATTTTTACAAATGTCTAGTTTTTGATAGAAACTGATGTGGTGAAACTTTCGTAATTTTTCATGATCATTTGCTATATATTTTGAATTTCCATCATATATAAGACATAAATTAATAATAAATAAACTATAAATTCAAAAATTCCCAAATTTTACCAGAAAATTTATAAACAATATTATGCTATGTAGACAAAAGTTGGTAATTTTTGGGATTAGTATTCATGTGTATCCACTATTTTGTTTGCTAATCAACTCTTAACGATAACAAAATTCAAAGGGAAATCAAACTTGTAATGAAACTTTATAATTTAATTAGCTAGCTAAGCAATTCTAACAAACTAAATTAGACAAGAGCCTAACTAGAACCTTTGTGTTCGTAGGACTCGGATAAGAGTCGTACTCGTTAGCACGCGGAATACATCCAGTCACAAACGTTCACACTTAATCATGAGTATTCACAGCCCCTCTTTTTAATGTTTTTATTAAATGTTTTGGGGTAAAAAGCATGTTATACTTGATGCAAATACTGATCTTTTACACAACCCATTAAGTCATTATTGAGCCGATGGTCGTTATGGATTGTACTATTTGGGGGGGCGGTTCCTCCCCACTCACACGCGCATGTGAGTGCATTTCACGAACTAAACATGTTCATGATAGACATGACTTTGGGGCGTCGATTCTGCCAGTAGGTTTGGTTGTAGACTCGAGCTATATAACTATCGTTCTTAAATGAACCACATTTTGCATATAAACAACTTCTAACGTAGCAACGTGTATCTTTTAAACATGATTTTGATAACTCTTAAATGGTTTTTCAACCTGTGAACTCACCAACTATTTTTATAATTGACCCCTCATTTTACATGCTTTTTAGGAAACGGTGAGTAACCGTGGATTGAAGCCATTTTTATCTTAAATAATGTTGTTGTCGTGATACCGACTTTTGTTTATCTTTTGGATGTATTCATATGTATGATTCTGTATTTTGTGTTGTAAACGTATGTAAGCACTAGTAGCATGTTGTGAATGGTGAACTTTTTGTACCTTACGTTATGGAACAATTGTGTTGTTACATCTCGTTTTTCTGCTTTAGCGTGGGGTGACATATCTATAGCATTATTGATTAGGCCACATAAACAAGAAACACATCGCTAAACTCCAATCGGATGGAGTGTTGGAATCATTTGATATTACATCATATGATGAATGCGAATCTTGCTTATTGGGTAAGATGAAAAAAGCATCTTTCACAGCAAGCTGTGAACGGGGCAATTATCTGTTGAAGTTGGGTACACACTGATGTGTGCGGTCCGTTCAGATCGCTTACTAGACACGGCGAACGGTACTTCGTTACTTTTACTGGTGATTTAAGTAGGTATGGTTATATTTACTTGATGAAAAATATATCTGAAACCTTTAAGGTGTTCAAGACATACCATAATGAAGTGCAAAATCAACTAAACAAAAAGATTAAGATTCTCCAATCTGATAGAGGCGGTGAGTATCTTAGTGAAGAGTTTTGTGATCATCTATGGGATTTTGGGATTATCTCACAATTAGCTCCACCTAGAGCACTGATAACGCGTAAAAAGTCACGTTTTTACCCACGTTATCTTACCCATATTAATTAAATAATTAACATTTCTATCCAAATATTACATTTCTTTGTTCGCGTTCAAATTATCATTTTGATAATTTTATAGAAATTATCTTTGATCAGCATCAAATTGAAGATCATAAGATTACGATCGCGTGGGTTTAAGAATCACTAAAAATGGACGAGTAACGAAGAAGTTATGACGAAAACAAGTACGAACGATTTACGATCCCGCACAAGGAAGCTCAACCTCGCAAATCCGGGCCAAACCACCCGTATACGGGCCAGAGTGAACCATATACTGCTCAACTCAACCGTATACGGTTGGGATTGAACCGTATACGGCTCAAACGAACCGTATCATGGTTCGCGCGACCTGTATATGCTTAAATCTTCAATCTTGATACGGTTCGCACAATACGGGTCGTTTTTGTGAAGGTCAAATACGGTTCGGATGGTCAAAATACGGTTCGGGAACATGCCTATAAATACCAATCTCCTCATCCAAGATTCGGCACACCTCACACTTCAATTTACTTCAATTTCTCTTTGTTTTTTCCCTCTCTCTCTACTTTCTCTCTCTAGATTAATCTAATTAATCTAGGGAGAGATAAGTAAGGGATTAGGATTTAATTATGTATTAGTTAGTAGCTAGCTTAGCAATGTCACGCTTTGGATATTCAAAGGAAATACAAGTGTTACTCTGCTCGCAACGTTTACGGGTAATATTTATCCTTTTCTTTTATTAATTCGTCATAATGTTCTTGTTTGATATTTGTGATTTATTAATATTAGAAACGCTTATTACCATGCCTTGTGAGTAGTTATTCATATGTTTTCCATAATTTAGATAATTATTTGGCGTAGTTATGTAACTGATTATACTGTTACTCTGTCCATATGATAATTAATTAATATACGAATATGTGAACCGAATCTCCATTGTTTACCTAGCCAACTCATGTTGTGGTTAATACCTTGCCACTAAATGAACGTAATTAATTCATAGGTATAGGTCCCTTAATTATTCTGTGTAAGAAGATTCATTGAACTCGACATGGCGACTGTTCTCATGACTGAAATATGTCCGTGGGAGACACGGTTCATGGGATTAGAGATAGGTTAGATTTGGTTTCACATAGTGGATATTTTTGAGAGAACTTTCGGAATATCCACAACCTAGATAAGTTTATCTACCTGATTCGCGAAACTGTATATTGTCCTGACATACCTATTGCATGTTCTTGTTTGATTGTTGCTTAGGTATTAAATCGATATCAGTTTATTATGCTACTCGGCTAGATCCATGCCTATTTATCTACCTGATTAGTAAGATTGAACATTGTCCTCCGATACCTATTGCATGTTCTTGTTTGATTGTTGCTTAGGTATTAAATCAGTATCAATTTATCACATTACTCGGCTAGATGCATGTCTAGGTCTTTGAATGTTAATTGATTATTGTATGTTCATAATAATGTAGTAGAATAGTAGTCTTAGTTTCTATGTATGAACGATGACAACTTAACTGACCGCTAGACAAAGTCATCCCAACTTGTTCCGTAGGGTAACTCCCATTCATGTTTTCATTCATTCAACGATTCATGTCATCAATACAGATATCTCTGATGTCTGAGAATGAGGAACAGGATTCGAGGATGACTGTCAGGTTAAGTTGGCTATAGTACTTGGAGACATCCCGGTGCTATATGATAATGCGTATCCACCACCCAAGTGACATGCCTCTTTACCTGATTACGGACAACTTCGTGTCGGATAGGAGGTAGGCTCATGGATACGACTCATCCAGAAATAGAAATTCATTACTACTAATGCCGTAACATCATAACTACCTTAAGCCAACGTTATACTAAATCATGGCAAACCACGTATTCCTTATCCTTAGTTGTTCATTGCATGCTAGCTTATTTATTTTATTGTTTTTATTAGTTTAATATTTAAAAAACCCATATCCAACTACCCAACTATCCAAAACCCTATCTTAACTACTGAATTGTCTAAACAAGCTCCACTTCAAATTCGACCGTCGTAGAGATGACCCTGATCATCCTTACCACATACTAGTATCTAGTAGGTAGTACGGAGGTTTAGGCCCCGACAAATATAAAATATAAAACCCCACTGATAAAGCACCGCTCGGTCACCGTCAGGCGACCTACGACAACACCGTAACAAATAACCGACCGTTCGGTGCAGCATCAAACACCGCAACATAATGGTCTGTCTAAGAGGAGAATTCGAAAATTGCTTGATATGGTTCGATTAATGATCAATCGCGCTATGCTTCCAATCAGTTTTTGGGGTTATGCTTTAGAAACTACTACAAAGGTCCTTAATCTGATTCATACCAAGAAATTTTCCACAACACCTTGTCAAATATGGATTGGTACCATTCGTACACTCGCATTTCTAAAAGTCTAGGGTTGTGAGGCTTACGTTCGACATGAGACTCAAGACAAACTCGAAGCCAGATCCGAGAAGTGTTTATTATTGGATACCTAGCTGAACCTTTTGGATACTTGTTTTACAACCCTACCAAGAACAAGATTTTTGTTGCTCGAAGGGCAATCTTCTCTGAGAAGGAACTGATATCCAAAAGAGATAGTAGCTAGGAGTTGAATAGATCTTGAAGAAATTCAAGAACCTACCGACGTGGAAACTGATTTTGGTACTAGTTCTTGTCAGTTTGTCATTGTACCTGTTGTTGACGTAGAAGCTGACATTGACACAAGTTCTCATCAAGTAGTCGATGATTCTACTGTTGAGGGAGAAACTATTACACAGCCCCCACCTATACACAGGTCTGGTAGGTTGCGACATGAGCCTAAAAGATACACTTTAAATGTATCAGAGGGTTATGAGGCACATATAGATTCTGATGAACCTACTACTTATTAGGAAGTTATTATGCCTTGAGTTTGCTAAATCGCATGACGCTATGGACAATGAGATCCAATCCATGCATGATAATCAAGTTTGGAGCTTAATTGATCATACACCAGGGGTGAAAACCGTTTGTTGTAAATGGGTCTTCAAGAAAATGATCAACATGGATGAAAATGTAAACACATTCAAAGCCAGACTGGTGGCTAGGGGTTACACGCAAACTCATGGTATAGACTACGATGAAACCTTTTCACCAGTGGCTATGTTGAAGTCGGTTAGAATACTTATGGCCATTTGTGCGTTTTATGACTATGAGATATGGCAAATGGACGTAAAGACTGCTTTCCTTAATGGTAAACTAATTGAGGATGTGTTTATGACACATCCTGAGGGTTTTGTACATCCTAAGTTTCCTAATAGTGTGTGCAAGCTTCAAAAGTCCATTTATAGACTTAAGCAAGCTTCTCGTAGCTGGAATCTTTGTTTTGACAAGAAAATCAAAGAGTTTGGTTTTGTCAGAAGTGAAGATGAGCCTTGTGTATATGTTAGATCTAGTGGGAGCGTTGCACTCTTCCTTGCATTATATGTCGATGACATACTACTCATGGCAACCAATATCCCGACATTACAAGATGTCAAGTCTAGACTCGGAAAATGTTTCGCTATGAAAGACATGGGAGATGCAACGTATGTATTGGGAATCAAGATCTATCGAGATAGATCGAGTAGACTGATTGGGGTAAGCCAAAGTACATACATAGATAAGATACGGAAGAACCCTTGTTAGATATAAAATAGGATTTCCACTTGTATAAAATAGGATTTGCACTTGTAGAAAATGATCAAGAGTTGAAATATTTTGCATATTGATGATGATGGTTTTTACTCAAATTCAGAGTAAAACTTGATCTTCAAAAGAAAAAGAGATTTTGTTTTTATAACTCACCTTCATATGGGGAGTATTTTTCAAAATCCAAAACTTTCAAGTGTTCAATCTTATTTGAAAATTGCACAACATTTTGAAAGATTCTCAAAGACTTTTTGAGATTCCAACGATTGATGGATAATCAGATCACCAGTTTTAATCAAATTGTTTGGCAAAATGCCGATTTCTGTACTAAGAGCGTTAGTTTATAAACTACTCCTATAATTCTCCAGAGCCGGTTGGATTTACTAAAGGAGTCACTTTCCAAAGTTAGGATGAAAGTTTAAGTCTTAGAATGAGGGAAGGTTAAAATACAAGTACAGAACAACATATTTTTAAAACAAATGTCAACTGAGGGTGGAGTAGAAAAATTGAGTAAGGTTGAGTGAGGAGTGTGTGAAAGGGTTAAATGAAAAAGAAAACCATCACTAAACAAGTAATCGCCGAGTAGCCACACCTACTATCGGAAATCATGTGCTTATTTATGGTATTGAATAAGACATCATGGACCCAGTGATGCAATGCACATATACCCTCCTAACCACTCAAGAATTTCTTAACAAATTCTTGTTTTAGTATTCTCAAAGAGATTTTTACACATAATCTCTCGACAACTCTCTTGGAGTTTGTTGATATTGAAACAAGAGGACAGTCTGCTCCAGTCCCTGACATCATTAATGTACTAATCGAGTCTAGAACCTAAAGAGAATATAATATTAGGACACATGTGTATTATTACACTTCATGATATTGTGACATTATGCTTATCTAAGTGATAAAGCTAGAACATTCATAGTGATTCCTTAATAATAGGAATTCCACAATGATTGAATGGAAATCCTACCAATGCTAACATCAAAGCCAACATTGAACGTAGGTCACTCAGTTGTTTCATTCTAAATGATTCAATTGTTGTGTTAACTGGTAATCTAAGTGATCCAGGAGTTATAGTATCTTCATAAATGTGTTTTCTGATCATACAATCAACTTTTCTGAGATGACATCAAATGAATCGTTGCTTACCCTTAGTTAATAAGCAAATGGAAAAAACATTCTTCTAAAATGTCATGTTCAAGATTTTCATGATGTATCAAAAATTATTATCAAAGAGGAAGAGACTGAAGTTACAAGCTCGGATACTTAAAAAAGAAAAGAAGTAAAGAAAAGGTTCAGTTAAAGTTGAAATGTTATAAGCTCCAGAAGATCATATATACATTTAAGGGGGAGCTAGAGCTAGAGTTGAGAGACAAGAAATGAATTCAAACAAAAGTTCAAAAAGAGAGAAGATTATTGACAACCTATCAATTTCAAAGAAATTTAAAAGGAAAGGGTAACACAAGAAAAGAAGATCAAGGTCAACAAACCATATTTGAAGAAAGGATCAAAGAAAAGAGAATTTTAGAATTCAAAAGAAAATTCTAAATCTCTATGTCAAAGACAGAACAAGAACAAGGGTTCAAGACAATAAGCTGACTCAAAAGTAAAGGAAAGAAAGATCTTTAAAGACTTCAAAAGACTATTATTAGCTTCAAAGAAGATATTCAAGAAAACAAGATACTAAATCCTAGGGGGGAGATTGTTAGATATAAAATTGGATTATCACTTGTATCAATCCAGGTTTGCGACAAAAATAAGAACTGTCACAAAAAATGATCATGCGACAATTCTAGATTGTCGTAGTAAGTGAAAATGCGACAATCATGATTGTCGCAGGTGGTGTAAATGCGAAAATCATAGACTTTCCCAGGAAGTGTCGCAGGCACCTGTGAGTTCAGGTATAAATACCGGACTCAGCTTCATTTTTAAGTAGTTGTTGAAATCGAGCGAAATTGTAAGTGCGTTTGTATATTTTCAATTCAGAGAGAAGTTGAGAGCTTGTAACAGGTCATAAGTATCAATTCTTGATCATTTGATTACTTGTTCATATACATACATATACGTACATATACATACATACGGATTTCACACAAAACACGTTCCAAACACAAAATTCGATCTAACAACCCTGGCATGTCATTGAGCAAGTCTCAATGTCCTACTTCCGATATGGAAATAGCTGCGATGAGTTGTATCCCATATGCTTCGGCTATAGGAATGATCATGTATGCCATGATATGTACTAGGCCAGACGTATTGTATGCTTTGAGCATGACTAGTAGTTATCAGGCCAAGCCTGGCGAGGCTCACAGTACTGCAGTCAAGAACATTCTAAAGTATCTTAGGATGACTAAAGAGATGTTCTCGGTGTATGGTGGGAAGGACGTGCTGAGTGTCAAAGGATTCTCAGATACTAGCTTCCAGTCCGAAAGAGATTATTGCTCTTCACAATCTAGATTTGTGTTTGTGCTAAATAGTGGATTCGTCTCTTGGAGAACTTCTAAGTAGAGCACTATTGCATATTTGACGACTAAGGCTGAGTATATAGCAATCAATGAGGCTGCTAAAGAGGCCATATGGATTAGGAAATTCCTTGGGGATCTAGGTGTTGTTCCAAGCATCCTTGATCCCACTGAGATTTTCTATGATAACGAAAGTGCGGTTGTCTTGGCTCAAGAACCGAGGTCTCAGAAGCGCACATGGCATATACTCAGGAAGTATCACTATGTTCGTCAGGTTGTCACGGATAAGGATGTTGTCATAAATAAAGTAGACACTACCGAGAAGTTGGCTGATCCTTTCACCAAGCCTCTCGCACAAGCCAAGCATGATGGTCATACTCGGTCTATTGGTGTTCATGTCATATGTGATATGGACTAGTTGTAATTATTATGTTAGTTTTTGCTTTTGAACAGTGTGTAATAGTTTATTACTTTGATTTGTTGATTAATATATGGAGATTATATTATACGCATTGGTGTGATCATATCATTAGTACATTACCATGTTTTATTTCGCATGTTTTGACTTTCTTTGAATATTTATTCAAAAACCTCCACAATCGGTCATTCTTTAGGAAGAGAGAAGTGAATTAAGGTTGATGTGAAGTGTCATGATATAGACTTATATTAACGTTCATGAGGAACTTGATGTGTGATTCAAGGTTCTGGAGTAACCACACTTAGAAATTACTTCACGGTTATATTCATAAGTAAATTCTAAGATGGCAACATCTTTTATCCTAAAAGTGGAGATGTTTGATGAATCATGACACAGATAGTGTTATGCTTTGATTTGTATTTACTGTTGTGCGTAAAAGGTTAATCATAAGAATGCAGTTTGGGTATGACATGAGATGTGGTGGATGTCTATATAGTCAAAGGGATTTGTTCCTTCTTCCTTGAGTTGGTTGAAGCGATATCCCTAGGCCCCTCGTTAATTTATACTGTGTTTGAATGGATGGCCACGCTATGACTGAATTAGTTTAATTACTGTCTATTTGATCACTACAAATCTCTATTTGGAAACTTAATCTTGAACTGCATGATTGACACTTAACCATATCACGCGTTCAAATGGATATCTAGAACAAAAGGATGATTGATGTAAATCAACCAATAGGAGTGTAACATACTGATGTACTGGTTACGATTGGTGTATCTTTTAGACATACCACTATTATTCATGTCCGTGCAAGTGGGAATCTTTTGGATTATATGCCCATGGAAAGTGAATAATATAAAGTCCATTTCATATTCAGTCACACGCAAAGACCAATCGGTAAATGCATGAGAAACCTTCAAAAATGGGATTAGTTTATTAAATATTTGTTAATGGTTTAGTTAAACTAATGAGCTATGAATTTTCTTAATTAATTAGTTAATTGTTAACTAATAATTAATTAAACATGAGTTAATTGACTAACCTAACTAGATGGAAGCGTGTCGTTACTTCAACTAATATTTACAACTATATATGATCTCCTTACACACTTGGACCATGTTTTGGAAGCATGGTCAAATGTATGGTGTAAAGGGATGGTGTAAGTGGATGGTGTGAAGTATAGCTTAGGGCATACACTCCTTTACATGCACTTACACTCTCTATCAAGTAACAACACTTCCTCCCTTACTCTAACTCCCAAAAATCAGCCCTCTTTCTCTCTAGAATGCACATACAAAGTTTTAAGTGTTCTTGGTAACTAGCTTGTTCAAAACATCTTGTAGAACGTGATCAAGAAAGGAGACTCTTGCAAACACATTTGGTTGGAGACTTTGGGTATACTCCGATAGAGGGGTTCTAGTTTGGACCTTCCATATCTACCACTACTTTGTAAATGTTGTCATCTCCTTCATCTTTGTGTTTATATATTGTTTTGTTGCTATTTGTTTCTTGTACATGTGATCTTTGGTGGAGTATGATTTAAATGTTTTGTTAAACGTCTTCCGCTACGTCTAAATACTTTGATAAAATGTTTTGATCTAACCATACTCTAACAGAAACTACAAGTCACTTGGATTTCTCTGAAAGATAAGCCAAAGAAGAGTTTGTTCTAGATAACCAACTTCCAAGTATTACATCAAAATGCATGAACATGTTATTAACATATTGTACAAGTTTCTTCCTACAGACAATTTCCTTGTATAGCCTCATTAGATATATGGATGATGTTTGATTTAGGTAACCCACAATAATCTACAATCCAGATTTCCTACCTAATTGTTTCAAATAGCATAAAAGCATGTATGTTCAATGATACGATTTATGTATATTATTATGAAACTATAATAAGTTCTATTATTTAGTATTTTAATTAGGGATATTATTATTAGGAAAGTATTATTAGTGTATGGCTAATGATAAATCCACCAAAAATATGTATTAACAAGTTGTACTGTACAATTTGTGAATGCATATTTTTAGTGTACAACTTGTTAATACATATTTTTGGTGAATTTATCAAAATTAGTGGTGGATTTATCAACATGTATAGTTCATTTAAGTAAGTCTTAGGTAACAAGTTAAATATAATCTATAAATAGGGCTTTATGGTTGTAATTGAATTTATGTTGAATATTAAGTGGTGATTGAATATCATTGCAGAGTTAGTTTACTTCTCGAAGAAAAATCATAAGAGAGCTTATCGACCTTTCAAAACTCAATTATCTATCTTATTTACTATTTTATTTGGTTTTATCACGATACGACAATTTGGTTTGTATCATTCAACACTGGAGATAGAACAGAAAATGAACTAGAACATTACATTGGGTGACTGTAATTGAGCAGCATAGATGTCCACATTTAATAGCAATTATTATGCAATATAACTTAACTGAAAGTATTTTACTTAAAAAGATAAATATAAGTTTTACATGTCACGTATGGGTGTATCTGAAAACCTGAATGGTAGTCAAAGCTAATATGCTAATTTCTATTATGAATGTTTTGGCATATACATGATAAACTGGTGAATTATAATTTGAAAAATAAACAGAGTAGAAGGTAGAATTGGAAAAGACATTCTAGTGCACCTAGATGACCAGCTCAAATATTAAAATTGATGTTATAGCTTTACTAATGGGCAATGGATTACTGTTAGCCTATATATAACATTGTTACTTTTGAAAATGTTTTGGACCCAAATGCAGTTATCATTGTCGCTTGACAAAATGACCCACGGATGGAACTTGGCTTCTAAATGAGAATAGAGAAGACCATATGATGCAACAGGTTGTCAACTAATGTGATCCAAAAGTACTAACAGTGGTTGTTCTCAAATAATAATAAAAGTTTATATACATTTTTTTCCCTTCATTATCTCAAGTGAGTTGCTCTACTTGGATTTCGAACAATACTGGTGTTTCTAACCTGATAAGGGATTCGTTAGTGATCACAAGCCATATATGTTAGAGATTAAACCCTATTTACTGTTATATTACAACAGTTCCACAATATTTCACTATACTAACGACTATAATGTAAAAAGAGAGTAGGAGGCCTATAAACTTCCTCTTACCTATTTCCTGTACCTATTGTAAATTATTAATCATAATAGTAATAAATTAATATCTTTAGCAGAATATCTCACCATCATAATCATAGCCATATCTATGTTGGATACAGTGTCCATGGTCATCAAATGAGTCGGCAATATTTGATATAATAATAGTGTCATTTTGGGTTGCCCTTAAAACACAACCCAATTATTACTTACGGACTACTTTGTCATTAATTTATAGTTTAATTTAAATTGGAACAAAGTACAAGCGTTAATATAGAAATAAAGGAATATGAGTTCGATCTCAACTAGGATTCTAATCTATTATCTATAAATAGAGGCTTAGAGTGAAAACCCTAATTGCTCATTCATTCTTTTTCTTTCTCCCCTTGAGGCCGTCGCCTCTCCCTCCCCTTTCTTGGTTTTGATTTATTTCATTCTTCTCTATGGTTTGGTTTAGTCAATCAAGGTTAGAGGTTATACCCGGTAATCTAAAGGTTGTTGTTTTGGATGTGATTCCATTAGAGGGATTCTCCTTTGGATCCTTGTATTCAAATCAAAGTGGCAAGAACGAGACTTCAAGCAAGGAGATTTTTGACTAATAGAGAGGTATGTGTTTCTGATTTTTCTTTTAGTTACAACAATATAATGAACATAAATCCTTGTAGGTTTTAGTATGAACATGTTAACAATAACTTAATATGTTTCCGCGGCCATAGAATAGTTGTTAATATGAATAAAACCTAACAATCCATTCACTTGGTGTTCATCATCATCACCTTCTGTTTCATCATCATGATATTCCATATCATTTGTTTCTTTAAGTTTCTTGCCTGATTCTCCATTTCCTTCATCAGCACACTTCTTTTTCGGACTCGGCTGAAAGAACATAAATCGAGTTAACGCAAATCCTAGTTGGGATCGAACTCATATTCCTTTATTTCACTAGGGGTATTCACGGTCCGGTCCAATCCGGCCGATTTTTAACGCAAATCCAAACTGGAACGGTGTTTCACGGTTCAGTAAAATCCAATTGGACTAGACCATTTGGATTGTTTGGTTGAACCGGACCTACTTACCATCATTTATCTATCAGCATAGCAGTCGTTAGTCGTCACACAACAAAATTTACAATAACATAGATATTGAAACGACATAAATGATGAAAGAGTCTATCAAGTATATACCAACTCACATATTTGCTTTTATCTTTATTCTTACTCACATATAATAGTATTAGCTTACGGTATCCAAGAATAAGTTGTAATACTCTTTAGTTAATATTTTCGGTTGAGCAAGACAAATAGGCACACGAATTCGTTGATGAAGAATAACCTTTTTCATAACTTCTTATATATTGTTATGAAGAAAATGAAGAGAAAACCTCCACCTAGAATGATAATTCCACTTTTAACATTTTATATAATGAAGTTGCTTGAAAATTTCATTGATTTATTTTATCCTTGTTCTCGATATTTCAGTAAGCTTTCGTTAGGGAATACAATCCGTCTCAGGTGGATTATAAGCGGTAATTCGAATTAGATTTAGATCAAGAAGGCAGCTCCCATAAGGTGAGAAGGGAGAGTTTTTATGTTCTCTCAACCATCCAAAATAAATCATTTACGGTCTAAAAGTTTATTTGAGCGAACGGGCTTTTCTTTGTAAATAGATCAAATTTTAGGGGTTTAAGTGATATTTAATTATTGAAAGAAGGAAAAGTTGCCATGTCACATGCATCTCCGTCTTTCATTTCCTCACGAAAGCATCTTTTATCTTTTATCTTTTATTTCACTTTTATCAAAAAGGTTAAATAATTCAAACACACTCACAAACTTCTTTTCTCATTTAAACTCACTCACACACTCAATTTTGAAAACTCACACACTCTCATTAGTCGTCCGTAATCGCAAAGTTACTTCAAAATAAGAACTTGTAATCGCTCGTGTAGCTTGTAATCTTATGTTTTTATTAAAACTATGTCGAAAATACCCAATGAACGACGCCGCCACCGAGACCCGACAACTGCCATTGCCGCCTTCCATTTGCTCTAATTTTTCTGATCTATCATTGTCACCACCGGATCTTTCGAGTTGTTTTCCAAATCTAGAGCTCAAAGATGATGCTTATTCGGTTTTGCTTTTCATATGTAGTAATAGGTTATTTTTTCATATCTACTTCATAAATGTAAATTATGTTAAATTTTTGTATTCATGTGTATGTTTCTGCATTATAAGTGTGATTCGTTGTTGCATTCTGTTTTTATTTTAATTGGTACTAGATCATGATATTTTATAGTGCATTTTATTTTGATCTTTTCTTCATTTTAATGTTTGTATACTGATTTTATTATTGCATATTTGGTGTTTTATCTATCAACAAAACATGCAGTATATATAAAATGCAATAACAAACATCACAATGACATGCATTATATAAAAAATGTAGTAAAAACATCAAAATGCAGTATAAGAAAAATATACATATACAAAAACACAAAATATGTAGTGAAAATACTAAAAAAAAAAAATTAAAAAGAAATATTTTAAGAAAATAAATTAATAAAAGACAAATTGTAAAAAAGGTTTTGAATTTATTTTTTTTTAAATTGCAAAAAGAAAAAAATCCGATGAATTTTGAAAGTTTTATTCCATTGATATGAATTTGAAAATGTGAGATGTCTTCATCTTATTAACGTACTATTCTTTCATTTGTTCTCGACAAGGCTCCAACTCCAATACTCATGAGATGATTACATAATGTTAGCCACGATCAAGAAATTGTAATTTTACTACATGTGTGCGTTCGTATTACTTCCACATCTACATTACTACGCATCGTCCAACATAATTTGACCATCTTTTTTGCTATTTGAGACAACAAATCCAAAACTACTCGCAAGTCAAATACATTACACTCATTTGATCCAGCAAGCAACCGGACAAAATAATCGTCAAAAAAGGGGGATGAAGGTTCTTCCAAAATCTGTACATTCCGCAATATCATATCTCATGCATGTATGTAAATGTAGGTCACATCAGAAGTGAGAAGGGGACCTTAATTCAGACTCTTGGTAATTCACTTGCTTTTGCACACCATCAGCTCCAGTTTCTTCTTGGCCTGAAATTTTTTCCCAAAAAATAATTATAAAAATAACAATTTCCTCACAAATTGTTTTCTTTTAATGTTATATTTTCTTGAGTTAAATGTATGTCTATTTCGACATTCAATTTTCACCTAACAATTATACAATCTTTAAAAGTTGGGGTTTGTGAAAATACTTCCGGTTCTTCTGCTGTGAGCGCCAAAAGCAAGCAAGTGCACCAAATAAACAGCTAGCCACCGCAATCGCCAAAGCAGCCCCCACAGGAACCACAAGTGCATTTGTTGATTGTAACACATCTTCTGAAACTGCGTTATTTTTTATCTGAGTGTGCTCCTTGTCTTTTTCTTTGTACAGGGACACGAGCATCTTTCCATAGTAGGTGCCTAAGAACTTGAAGACTGCGTCACGGTCCCAATCAATTGAGCTACTTTCCTCGTTTTGATTCTGGTTGGCGTAGCAAGTTGGGCAGAGCTGTTTGGAAGGCCAGATTGTTTTGGGGAACTTTGGGTCACCGGTTCCAAGAGATGCTTCAGTTTTCTTGAGTCTGCCGTTGACTTCATTATGTGCAGTCCATAACCAAAGGACAAAGTCACGTGTACTGCTGAATGGAGTAGAAACCCTGCAAGTGCATATTCAAATTCAAATACATGATTTTATAACAAGAGCAAGAAATGTAAAAGAAGTTTCAAAACAATAAAAATAAATTATGTTTACCGTGAGCACATATTGTAGAAATGTTGACGACACTCCTCGCAGATGAAAAATTGGTGTATAAAATCACAAGTAGTCGTAAATGCCATCTGACTCTCTCCATCTTCCACTCTCACTGAGAGTGAATGTAACAGAACCCATACACCACAACTGCAATGTCACAAATTTTGTTAGTATTACTTTTCTGGACAGTGTGATGAAATGATTTGGTCCTTGGGTTGGAACAGTTATCAAACACTACTGTCAAGTTTAGATAGATTAATTATACCTGAAGCCCCTGGTATCATTCTTGCTGCCACGACAAAACATCTACATACAAAAGAACCGATTGACAAAATCTGTCTTAAATCATGAAGGGAAAAAAGTAATTTCAAACAAAATTTACCGATAAAGAAAAGTAAGTTGAAGTTTACCCAATATCCACGAGGAACTTCTTTTCCACAGATGTCAAATTTACCCAGAGCAACATGTCCAGTGCCATTTCCAGATTCCTTTTTGTTAGTGGTCCACTTATTTGAAGGGTATAAATCATCAAAGTTGACAAGTATATCAGCACTTCCCTTCCGACACCTAAAATGCGCAGACTTCACATTAAGCAGATTGAATTTCGAAGATAGCAAGTGTGAAATGAGTGCAGATGGGTATGAACCTTAAGGAAGGATGATGAGCCACCATAAATTGCATGAACTTTATAAGTGTAGCTCTAGTATCAGGTTTAATTATCTGTAGAAAATGCAAATGGGATTATCAAGTCTATGCAGTCAGATGCAACAATAACCATAAAAAGTAACAGACATTCACCTTCTGTTCTAAAATGATATCAAAGGCAGTGGCTGTAGCTTCTTCAACATCATATACAGCACGTGCAATCTATCCATAAATTATTCTTTGGAAAGTTAATAACACTGCCCTACCTTAAATACTAAGAAAGTTTAGTTACATATCCAACTATGTCTTCAATTTGTAAATACTCTTGAAGGCCTTTGAACAAACCTGTCCAGGGTCTGACACATTTAAATGAAGAATATCGTCATTTTCATATTTCTCATCTTCGAGGCTATACGAGCTATATAAAAAAAGCAAACATACAGTTAAAATGAGAATAAAATGATGTACGCAGATGAGTAAATATGCATATTAATGTCGATCATGTAGAGCATGTACTCAACCACCATTTGATGTCTAATGCAGTATATGGTATCAATAAAAAGTAATAATTCCCTTTTTGAGATAACATGTAAAACATATCATTCAATGATACCTTCCCAACTGTGTGTTTATCCATTTGAGCAAACGATCAGCAGTTCTTCCATCATCAATAGGACGGATTTCACTTTTCTCGTTTTTCCCATCCCAGCCACCGCCAACAAATTTAGAAGGGGGCCCCCAATATAATGATGGGTAGTGAGTAACAGAAAATTTATCGCAGAGCTTAGTATTTATCTGTGCTGCCAAACATGCATAAAACAGGAATTGGTTGCTAAGCCATAAAATAAAAGCGACTAAAACTATGTGAAAGCCAGAAATAAAGGTAGACGGGGATTTATTGGATTCCCACAATAATAAACAAACAAGGAATACCACAAAAAACACAGATAGGCACGTACCACCACCTCAACCGATAACTCTAGATGCAAAACTATCATTCAATTTAGATCTTTTTCTGAGCAAAAATCTAAAGGTTTGCCTACACGTTAAGCAAGACTTATTTTTATCTATCAAGATTTTCTGGATAATTTGGTATCCTAGAGTATTTTGTTACATATGCCTCGTCTATTTGATTTATTTTTTTGTACTTATTACTCTACTTAAATCTCAAATTATGTTCCTCAATCAGTGATTCCATGATCACAATTACTTCCAGCCTTTATTAGGATGTAAATAATTACCCATTGTCATTTACACTTGCAGGTGTTTAAAGTGTTAAACAAACACAAGGTGATACTACAGGCAAACAAAATATCACGGAATAGTAGAAGACCAGATTCCATCTTCAATTGCTTTCTTGAGTTAACCTCACTTAACCTTGCTTGCATACAGCAATCAAGTTCGTACATGCATAAGGTTTTCAGATGATCTTATGATGTGGTCTAGGTTTAAAACATAGCAACATAAAATATGTTACGCAAAGAATAAACACTTGAAACCAAAATTATTACAAAAGGACCACCTTAACTTAAGGAGGATAGCTATTAACTAAATGAGAATATAACTTTCAGAAGGAAGAACGTATAAAATTAACATTACCTTATTAGCACAGTCTACTCGTGTCATCAATATAATCCCTGGATGAACAGCATTGCCTCCACTAAATAGCCTAGCAACCTTTTCATACTGGGGCTGCAATATTAAACAGTAACAGTAAGTAATCCAATAAACACATGTAGACATGGCAATTGAAATATATAAATACCTTATAATTTCTGCAAGCCGGGCACCTACAAAGAGTAATAACAAATTAGAGCTCGAGATGTATACTTGGGGCCCAAAAATATAATACAGTCAAAGAGGATATAACATGCAACACTCAAAGCATATATGGATACAAATATGGCTATATCACTCAAAGTATTGTTATATACTTGTGCCGTTATAATAGTATCAAACGTAAGCTGATGAATCAAATCAGATTGTCAGAAACACATACTAGAAGGGTATACTGTGAAATTATTTGTCATGGTTTCCCACAAAGCACTTCAATTGTTTCAGCAATGCATAGATTTAAACTGGAAGCCTCAGAAGAGTTTTAGTTTGTATTCAGCATTTCAACTTATTTAACCTGTTTTAACTAAATAACTGGTTTAATGTTGTAGGCCGACAGCGTCATAGGATTTCTGAGTTAGAAGCATATGTATGATAGTGATGCAGGATAACTAATATGTAAGCCCTTTCTGGATACAGATATAGGATAATCACACAAGTGACTCCACATTAAATCGATTTACAAGAATTATATACTCCAAGCTAACAACATTAACCAGATTACCAGACTATCAAATGCCTTCTAATATCTCAGGTACACAAAAGATGTTAGGTCAGTCTTCTAAAACCGAAAGAAAAAATCCGCAACATACAAGGATAGTAGCTAACTAGCTACAGTTACCATTATTGACATTCAATTAGGCAGCCAAACATATTGTCCTTGAGATTTGTTTCAACACCCCTACAGAATAAGTACATTTAGACTTCTACCGACAGCATAGTTTTCTGAAACACTTTCAGTAGTACAATTTCATGCACACTATAGACGTCAACCAAGTGAATTCTATTGTATCTATAGATCCTAAAAAATAGGTCCTTTATAGCTATATAAAGTAAAATGCATTTCCATTTAAGGTTTACACATCCTACAATTCTATAGTATGGTATGGCACTATGGCTCTTCACTTTTTACTTCCATCCTTTCCAAATAGAGCTAACTTTTGACTATTGATGTACAACTACATAAATATTTACTACAAATTAATATGAACTGAATAAAATAGATGCATTGCTATTCACAGTAACTTATTCAAAAAAGTAGAGCACAAATTCACAGAGAAAAAACTAAATATTTAACATAAACTAATAAATTATTAAGATCTGATTAATGAAACCCTGAAAATGAAGAGAATTTAGGTTAAAAACTAACCAGTGAGCGAAAAACTCAACAATGGCGTAGGTCGCAGGTGAATCCTTAAGAACTAAATCGAAGTTACTGACGTTTAAATCAACGGCGAAATCAGGTTGATTTCCTGCGCCGGTTGTAATGACACGTAGGAGCGATCGAGATCCGGCGGCCGGATTAATTGGTAACGCCGATGAGAACAAGGATAATGAAATGAAGCTTAATAAAAGTAACAAAAGATTAAATAGTGAAGACATGGAATAGAGATAGATAGGTATAGATATGGAGATAGAGGTTGCACAAAGATCGGAGTTTGTGTAAACGGAGAAATAAGTTGACCGGCGACGAAAGGTCCGTATTTCGCTTCTCCGGTTGAAAAAAAAGAAGTCTGTCAAAGACTCTGTTCGTTTTACACTTTTGTAATACTAATTACTAATTACTAATCAATAATAAATAATATATATAAGTTTGCGCATAATTCAACAAATTACTCCATAGCATTTGTTTAAAAAAATTATCTTTTATTATTTTATTATATTTTTACATAAATAAAATAAAATGATGTTTGGCGTTATGTAAACCATAAATCATGTAGTAAGTCACATTTATTATGTAATAGTTATTTGTTATAGAAAATACAATTTTATCTAACTATATGTTATATACGGATACGGACTATTTTACATGGGTAGCATTTGCGTATTCACTTTACAAATGCCAGGTGTTATTGATAGTATATTTTTGTAATAATTAAGTGCACATAATAATTTAATTGAATTGTCTTTAATTATAAGATTACCTACTATCGTGATAGACGACTGATTTTTATGTCAACACTACTACTCCACTACACAACTAATCGTATTCATCACTGACCAAGATTAACCGTAACTGCAATATGTACTTCATTATGTTCGTTAATTTCTATTTTTTTTAAAAAAAAAATTTTTATTAAATAAAACTAATACAATAAAAAATAATACCTCAATAATTAAAAAACAAACATTACAATACTAAAAAACGTTTATAATAATTAAAAAAAAAATTCTGAAAAAGTACAATAAACAATAAAAGTATTCTTCGTCGTTGTCGTCGGCTTCTAGATCCATGTATTCGGTATATTTTTTGGGAAGAAGCTTTTGTATGTTGTTGATGCGCATCACGTCATTTAATGTGCAACCTGTAGTGGACTACAAAAGAAACTTCATTGGTTCCATAGCGGAACTTATTTTTTCCTCCTCTTTGATGGTTTCAATAATGCTTAATTAGTTTATGTTGTAACATCTTGTCATCTATATAGCTCGCTATGCTCCACTGCATATTCGAGTCGTGATGAACCACTACCATGCGAAGAAGTCATTGAGTTGGAAGTATCGAAATTTATTGCGGCCTTTGGATTTCTAGTACTCAATTGGCAGGTGGTCGTGGAATTGGATTTTCTCCAACAAGCTCGTTTGTTGTTTCGTTTTCGAGATAAATCGGCACGTAGTCACCTTCCTCTTCGTCGTACAAAAAGTGACTAGCGTTTCTACCTATTCCTAACTGGAAATTCCACTTGGTTTTGTCCTTTAAGATGTCCCAAGCTTCCTTCTTGTTAAACATCTTTTTGGTGATGCTTACGTACTCCATACTGACTTGCTCTATGATCTCGAAGTCATCTTGATTCTTGACCTTTACCTCATGCGTGTGCGCAATCATTGTAGATTTCGTGGAATTGCATGTAAGTTGTGTTGATGTTTTGCTGTTTGATGGTAATTTGGTCAAGAATGCATGTAAATTATTAGGAACCTTTTTCCCAAAAACTTTCATGTTAAAAGTTGCCTTTGTCGGGGTCTGCGGAAGCATCAACCTAACATTGCACCAACCACGCTTCTTTTTTGGCGGTCCAATTTTTTTTATTTGTTGCATATTATTACTATGACAACCCTCGAAAACCGGTATATTTTCCGTACATAATTTACATGCATTCTTACGCTAATTCCCTCTTAACTAAAATCAATTTGTGATAAGTCTAGCACACGCCCACGTTGCATATTTTGGTGCACATTACTTTAATGCATGATGCATTACGTTTGCGTAATTATTGAGAATTGCGCAATTTAAATCGGATGATTTCCAACAAACGCGAACATTGGTGATAAACTTTCATAAATAACGTAAAGGTATTGATAATTATATTAGCTTAATAACATAACGTTTTCTGGAAATTGAACAAACACGTATACAATTTAAATTGAACACAACGGTTGCTATGAATACGCATTTATTCAAACGAATTAAATCATGACATACGTACAATGTCGAAACGACCGACAATATTCTAATTTCATTTAATTATCATTAATTAACCTAATTAACCCTAATGATCTAAACTGCACCTAATTAATCCCTACTTAGTCCAAAGTACCTAAATATCTAGTGATTTGGTCAAATAGTCAAAGAATCCAAAAATCAAGAAGGCCATGCCCCTCCCCTTGACCTCCTGGCCAGCCCCTCCCTCTCCACACCCCATACCCACCACCTTTTTCCTCCCTTGATCACTTGCACACTAAACACATCCTACCTCCATATTTGTTTAAGTGTTCAAACTAGAAAGACAAACACACACATTCATTCACACTTGCTGATTTCTGCAGCCATTCTCTCTACATACTCCCTCTCAAAATAGCAATTTTCATCCTCAACTTTATCTTGTTCATCTTGAACCACCATAAACCACCATCATAATCCACCACCACTACACTATGTTGCTCTAACTTTTACACCACTTCTTGAGCTGGTAAACAACATTTGGTCTTCTCGTGATCTCATAATCTTGAGATCACCACATTTGAAAGAAAAGCTAGCAAATCGGACTTTTAATGGATTTCGGGTTGAAGATTCAAGTTCTTTTCTTATTTTCTTTATTTGCATCCAAGAGCATTGTAAGGCGACTTATCTCTTCATTTCCTTCATTTTAAGTACCTACATGCTAAATGTTTACTTTTGCGTTTGAAACGACTAATTGTATGTTAAAACGGTTGTTTAAAAGTTTAAACGGTTAAAACTAGTTTAAAATGATCAGGAACAAGATTAGCTTTAAAATGAATGGTTAAACATACGATTTTGGGGATATATATATGTTATATGATGCCTTTGATGTGTTGAAATGAAGCTATGGTTAAAAATGGTGAAAAGTCGTTAAGATGAACGAGAATGGGTTTTATAAACGAAAAGCAACACGAGACTTAAAAACGGGCAACAAAATTCTCGACCATCTCATTTGACTAAGAACATGTTTTAACCTTGGTAAAATGCAAAAGAATTGATTTAAAACGTAAAAAACGAGCCTATAACACATTTTAATGAAAATTGGAAAAACTTGCCGAAAATGGCATTACCCGGACGGGTGAATTAACCCCGCTGGGGTTCTGTTGGCTAGTCACCCGGACGTGTAGGTAGTCACTCGGTCTGCTTAGCCTTACCCGGACAGGTTGCTATGCCACCTGGACGGGTAACCTTTATTTCAGCTAAAAACTAAATAATAAAATGAGTAATTTAGTTTGAGAAAAATTTCGTTTTACTCAAGATATTTTTCGGAAAATTTTTGGAGGGAAAAGCTATAACGAAAGCTAACGAATAGTTTTTAAAAAGTACGTGTTGAGGGCAATAAAGAATATAAATATATTTTTGGAAATTTTTGGGGAAAACGAAATCACTATGCTTTCGAGAAACATACACGTATACATACAAAATTATCACCAACGGGTCGTACACTTTTCGAAAACGAAATACTCTTTCAACCTACTAGATTAGTGAAAAACTAACATAGATATGTGGGTAGCTATTGACATATACAAACCTAGGTGTGCGGGTAGCCACCTACTATTACGGGCATAGATGTGGTGGTAGCCATCTACTTTTACAAACCTAGATATGCGGTTAGTTATCTACTTATACAAACGACCTCATGGGTATAGGGCGCCAAGAGACTATTTTAGGTAAACTTATTTAATTAAACGCTAGCACTCACACAGCTCACCAGATGAGTTCACAGCCCCTATTCTACTGCTTGTTACTGCTTTCTAAATTTGGGGTGAAAAACATATGTACTATTTACATACAAACTGTTTTCATGCAATGATTGAAAAACTGACAACGAATCCTTGTGCGAACCTACGTTAAACTAGTTGTAGTGCATAGAAGTCCTCATGACTACAAACTGTAACCATTAGCTAGATGACGCTAGCCACCGAATATACGAATAGTACTATTGGGATGACGTCCCTCCCACTTTTGTTAGTCATGCTAACTGCTGACAGGATGTCGAGACGAGGAGCGTATATTTTAATTGTCCAAAGCAAACGATTCACAAACAGTCGTGGTTTGGTTATAGGCCTAGGTATCGGCACTTTAACTCGTAAGGTCTAGCTAACCTTCGGGGGATAACCGTCAGCTATTTATTGTTTAACTTGTATATCATTGTACTTTTGGCCATGGATGGCACGATATGATTTACGAAACATTTACTAAACGCTTGGTTTAATGATAGAGTCTTAAACTTGTGAATTTCACTCGACAATTTTGTTGATCCTTTTAATTATGTTTTTCAGGGAATTAGTAGCGAAGTAAGATTTGCATGTATGTTGGGACCTGCGCCTACCACATTACTTAGGATGCCACTTTGGGAAAACACACGAGATTTCTTTCGTATTACAATAAACTGTTTTAGTAATATTTGCAAAATCTCCAAAACAATTGTTATTTTGATGACATTACTATCTTAACGACTTGACAAGTTGAAATGTTTGTAACAAACAACTTATGGGATTCTAATAGTATGTTCCATTGATAATCATATGCTCTCGATTAGTTCACGCTCCGTTCTTCTGCACTTAATCATGTTTAGATTTTGACGGAGTGTGAAAATTACCGTGCCTTCGCCTTTAAGTACTTTTTGTATTCCTTTTTTGCCCGTCAGTTTTTGTTGGCCTGTGGGTTCAATTAGTGGTTGTGGTTAGAAGAATAGTTGTTGTTGGTAAGGATCAAGGGGTTGTCAGGGGATAATAACGAGAGTTAGAAGAGACTGAATTGTTTTCGATTCGAATTTGATGGTGACGAGCTCCAACCCGAGGTATTAGTAGTGTCATATTTAATAAGGTTAGTGTAGGAGATGTTTTCATTGGGGTTGAGTTAGAATTAGACATCATAAGGTTTGTGATAAAAGAGAGATTGGTGTTTGTGATTGTGTATGTGTGTAGAAGATAAGAATTGTATGTTGTGAATTGTATATGTGTATGTTTTATATTTATAGGAAAGAATTAGGTTTAGAAGGTTATTTGAGGGGAGAGTAAAACTGATTGTCAAATAAAAGTTGTGGCTTCTTCTTTTCACTTTATTTTTAAAAGATAGAAAGGGGATGTGTCTAGTTAGCGACTTTGGAAAGAAAGAAGGAAAAAGAGAGCTTTTGTGAAATTAAACTTAAAATCAAGTGAAGGTTGAAATTTTAATCGTGATTACAAGGCTTTAAGGTTTAAATTACTTATCTAGCTTATTAATTAATGTTGGGGTTTATGTTATCATGAACCCTAGATGATGGAAAAGAGTAGAAAATGCTTGATTAAGTAAAAGTGTGATTTATATAAGTGTTTTAACTTAAATGTAAAGATTTCTAGAATAGAAAGCCTTGTATAATGAAATGAAAAAAATATGTTAAGGGTGTTTGAAGATATTATATATGTGGAGATTTTGTTGTAATGTTGTTGTGTTATATTAATATTGAGAAAGAGACTCAAACACCCCAATAGCATATGCATTTTAGAGAAAGATTGAAATAAATGGTTAGAAATGAAAGTTGGTGTTAGAAAGTATAACACCAAGTTTATGTTAGATTATTTGGTGTCGTGAGTTATAATACCTAGTGGTTGATTAGAAAAGATAGAATTGTTAGTATAATTCATTGATGCGGGTCAAACGGTTGGTCGCAGCGAGCGTCGTCGGAGTGAACGTCGAACGGTGACCGAACGACCCGATCAGTGGTTAAGTTTTATATTTTATGTTTGATAGGTATCCTAAGTTATTACTACTTATTAACTAATATGGTTATTATTTGTCACACCTCCAAAATTATAAAAAACAATTAATTATGGCGGAAGCATAGGGTGTGACTCGATCAATCATTAATTACTCAAGAGCGTATGATTATCACAAACATATATATTTAGGATGCCATAAAATGTCAAAGTAACGGTTACAAATTTATCGCGTTCACCAGAACAATTTTGTTTAACAAAACGATGTAACTAACATTTAATCATATTAAATAAATCCAATGATTTCAAAAGAAATGGCATCCTATGCTTCGTGATGAATGTGGGTCCCAATATGCATGCATGATTCTTCTTTCGTGGCTAATTCCCTGAAAAACATATTTATAAATCGTCAACAAAGTTGTTGAGTGAATTCACAGGTTTATGACTCTATCAATAAACCTTTTATAAATGAATCGCTTGCAAGCATAAACCTTTGCAATATTGTATACAACCAATATGTATAAATTCATTATAAATCAAACAGTTCAATATCAATCAAATCATTCATGACGATGATCCCCCGCAGACTAGCTAGATCCTACGAGTTAAAATATCGATCCCTAAGCCTATAACCAATCCATGACTCACATTACTTGCTTATGCCTCTCGATAATCTAGATAAACGCTCCTTATTTCGAAACAACGTTGATAGTTAGCGCGACTAACCGATAACAATTATGGTGGGCAGTCACCCCGATAGTACTATCCGTATATCCACGTGGCTAGCGTCATCAAGCTAATGGTTATATTGTGCAAGCAAGAGGACTTCAATGCACTACATCATGTTAACTTAGGATCGTACAAAGATTCGTTTGTCATGTTTACAAAACAGTTCATATGTTTTTCACCCCAATTTATAAAACAATAAAAAATAGTAAAATAGGGGTTGTGAACTTACCTGGTGAGCTTAAGAGTGCTAGCGTTTAAAATATATGTTTGCCCAAAAATTATCCTCCTGGCGTCCTATACGAATGAGGTTAGGTACATTTGTAGACGGCTCTATCGGCCTGTCATGCTAGTCGTTCACTCAACTAGTAGGATCATTACTTGCCATTCAACCGTATTTACGACCCGTTGGTGATATTTTATTTATAATATTTCTCGACTCAGTTGTATTCTCGTACGATATAGTAAGATCCAAAAATAACGGTCGTCGGCTCGTTCGTTCAATAACCATATTCCTAAGTGGCATATTTATAACGAAAAGTGACATTAACGTATCGGTGTATACTTATGTTCTTAAATCTCTCGAAAATACAATTGTTTCGTTCCCAATAGTAAGTATTAAGTCTTTTAATTACATAGTACGTATAGCTCGTAAAATATACTTTAAACCTTTCAATCGTTCTCGTTATAACTTTCTAATAATCATTATCTTTATAATCCCCTTTACAACGTTTTTCGTTCGTTTAACAAGTCCTTCACCTCCAAATCATCACATAAAATACTATTTATAAAAATCATATGCTTGTTGGTGCATGTTTTGTGACAACAGCTTATACTTTGTAATAGTTAGGTTTATAAGTCATTTTGTTAATCGTTGTAATCCTTAACTTTGGTTTTGTCTGTGTATTTTGTAGGTTCGTACGAACTTGTAGGTTCGTACGAACTTAGAATAGGTACGAACTTAGAAAGTGCCTAAGTTCGTACGAACTTAATAAGTTCGTACGAACTTAGTTGCCTATATATACACATGTCCGAATATTTCAGAGACAGAGGTTTTTGAAAGTTAGGTTCGGAGTTGTAAGTTTGAATATTCTGTGTAAGTTCGAATATTCAATAAAAGTGATAATTACCCATTTGTATTACTCATTTGTTATCGTTTATGTTTATATGAGGATTCCGCACTCGTATAAACAAATTTACCCCGTAGATCTGAGCCCTAAGGGGACTTACAAGTGGTATCAGAGCCTCTCGATTCGTTCGATTTGGTTCGAGGTAAAGAAACTTTAAAGAAACGAGTGATTACGAAAGATTTGGAAGTTAGATTGTTGTTTTTAGCTTCTAAAGTTGTGTATTATCACTTAGAGCAAAGGGGATTCGAATTTGCAGGTTGAAACGAACCCATATATGAAAATTTCAGATCTGAGTTTTTCAACAGCTTTTCGTACGAACCTAGAAAGCATTGTACGAACTTACCTGGAATATCATTCGAACTTACAGCTGTAAGTGAGCTGTAAGTTCGTACGAACCTACCCCTTCGAACCTAGTTTTTGTTCGAACTTACTAAGTTCGTACGAACTTATAAGTTCGAAAATTCCTAACATCGTACGAACTTAACCTTCATTAAAAAAAAAAGAAATTTTTTTTTGAATGTGGCGGGAAATTTCCGAAAATTTTTGTTTCACCAAAATTTGAATTTAGGCTTACCATTGTTTAACTTTGGTTTGAGAAAATTTAAATTTTACCCGGAAAAGTTTCGCGAATTTTTGGAGGGAAATTTGTGCTTTGAGTGAACTTGACGTTAGTTGACTTTCTACTACAAACTTACCTCAAACTCGTATACTCTCTATTTACGATGTCAAAAGTGAACAAGCTGATACAAATAGATCATGAAGTGGGTAAAGCTACTTCACCACCAAAGCTTTTAACTGAAGAGTACTTCGAGTGGAAAGATAGATTTGAATCATTTGTAAAATTCAATGACATCAATATGTGGATCTGTATAAGTGAAGGGTATGATACACCTACTTATGAATTCGAAGGGAAGCGTAGGCTTTATTCGTACGAAAGGATGAAGGAGGCAGACAAAAGGATGTATGAAGCAGAGAACAAGGCGTTGTCTACTATCATCAAGTGTCTTCCTCATGAAATTAAACATACTTTCACACGTTGCCACTTTTCTAGAGAGCTCTGGGTAGCTTTAGAGAAAAGGTTTGAAGGTAATGTGCAAATCAAAGAAAGTAGGGATGACTTGATCAGGGTATACTCATCTCGAGGGACGTCTACTAGTGACGGTTCATATGATTGAAGTAAACCTGTTAAAGAGCATCAGGAATTCGTGACAACAATTGACGAGTCAGATCAAAAGGATGCTAGTGAGAAGAAGACTGAGAGAGAATTACCTGCTTTAGAGACGAGGGTTATAAGGCTGGAGTCTACTGATACTATGAGTACAAAGGACTTCATTGCACATATGGCCAACATGGATGCTAAGAAGCATAAGGTTATTCTAAACTTATACTCTGTAGTTAATGCTTGTGTTTTATGTACTAACTTTGCAGAGCAGGCTGAGGATTTAATAGAGTCATCACAAACGATGACAACTCAGTAAGATGCTTTAAAAGAAGAAAACACAATTTTAAAACTGAGAAACTCTGAGTTAGTTAATAAAGCTAAATCTGATAAAGAGGATTAAAAGTTTTAAAAGACAAAGTGAACGAGCAGAGTCAAATAATTGACTTAGCTCGTGAGCATGCTTTGGATTTAACTAAACAGTCTTCAAATAAGGAAAAAGAACTAGCAGACACTAAGGTTAGGATTGCAGATCTTATTAGAAAACTAGAACTAAGAAGATTTTCAATCGAAACTTTAGATAATCTACTAAGTGTTCAGAAACAGCCCAGTGATTACAGGGGAATGGGTTACACTGAAACCCCCCCCCCCCCCTCCATTTAATCATAATTAGAATTCTACATCTGATGAAACCGAGCTGTCAACTGTCAATGACTCTTTCAATCAATCAGCAGTCCCTGGGTTAATACAATTTTGTTAAGTTAGAGAGAGCTATGTCAGGAACCAATGAGGAGTCAAAAACTAAAATTGAGTTTGTTAGACCTAAAATAGAAGATGTTAAGAATAAAAATGAAAAATGTAAACAAACAGAATCTGAATTGGAACACCAAGCGATTCTCAAGGCTCAAAAGAAAGCCTGGGAGAAGCGTTCGTGCTTCACGTGCCATCAAAAGGGACATGTAGCAAGTGTGTGTCCATATAAGAAATCAAGAGTTTTGACAAATGATAGTCCAAGGAGCACTTCTCCTGTTTCAGGAAGCTCAATTGGAGAATCAATTCGGTCGAAACCTTCAAACCGTTTTAACAACCCCAACAAAAGTTTTTCTAACTAGGGTTGTAGTAATGGGAATTTTCATAATTCGATTTCTAACTATAAATCTAGGGTTAAATACTCTTCAAACCAAGGGCTAGTCAATCAAAGACTTTTCCAAAAGTCTCCGGATAGAAGGTTTAGTGGTAGCTCCTCCCATTCCCCAACAAGTGAGATTTCCAGAGTATCCAAGTCACCTGAAAGGCGAGATGGATATTTGAAGGAATTTACATTTGTTGATGAGAATGGTCGATCCAAATCCGTGGTGGCTTGGGTCCCCCTTTGTAACTAATGATTTTTATCTAGTGTGCAGAAACACATACTTCAGAGGCTACAAGTTCAGCAGAAGACGTAGCGACTGAGGGGGAGATAAGATCACGTATGGGATGATATCTAGCTAATCTTTATGGTAAGGCTTTTGATAAATCAAGTTTTGAATTGTTTGTCCTCATCGCTGGAATGACAACTCATGAGTAACATATCTCCCTTAAGAACTTTTATCTATCTTTATTTCTTAGGATTTTTAGTTAGTTTGAAAAAACTATAAAAATATGAGTGTCACTGTAATGACGCGAAGAAATGACGAAAACATTACCCATGCCTAGAACATTTATGTGTGGCTTTTAAATGTAGTACATACACAGTAAAAAGTACTTTAAATATAAACGTAACTAATAGCTTCATTATACGATGTATTGGTAGGCATTTGACATAACGGTTTTCAAGTACCTAATCTATATTAAATAATACGATTATTCTGTGCAATCTCTATTTTTATGTATGACGTTAAGTCTTAATTCTTAGGAGATAGATTGTACCTGAATACATGTTATTAGATAAATATAAAACAATTCATCTAGGGGGTTCACTGACTGTTTCTTCTGCTACATCTTGAAAAATGCTGACATAGATTCTGTCAGTGTATCCTAAAATAGAGCAAACTCGACCAAGAAACAAGAATACCGTTTTCAAGGTCTCTAGTCAAACTATGTCGCTTTGTTGTACAAAAGTACATACCTATCACCTCTGGTTTGATTTTAGATTTGATTGCCTCTAACCCTAGTCTTGTCCTATAGCTAAAACATGTACCAAAGTACATTGCTCAAAATATTAAAAGGACTTGACTTTAAAGATGACATTAAGTTAAAACATCTGATACATGGAATTCTGGACTTTCTTGATTCTAAGGGTATATCAAATGTGAGATACATAGATAATCATGAACAATAACTAACATTGTACTTGAAAATTCTGAGTGTTGACTGCTTAAGTGGACAACAATACCGATAATCGTCGTGAACTATAAATTACATACATAATAACCAAGGAATAATTCAATTCCTAACTGTGTATCGTACACATTATGGCTAATATGATCTTCGTAGTGACTCTCCCAAAAAGAATGTGCTTTTTAATATGAATAATTTCATATTTGTTTGTTTATATTTAGTTATTTTTCATTTTAAATTGTACTAATTTAAGTTCTTACTAAATGGGGAGATAATTACTTTTGATTGTTTAACTATACGATTGGAGAAATAACTCGAATGCGATTAATTCAAAGCCTAGGTAAGACAAATCATTGAAGCTAGAAGATCTAAATTTGAGAAGGATATTGGGGTTTGCGTGTAAATAGACCGAAAGTGATGATGACGATTATATTCCACAGAGTTGGATGAATCTAGATCTAATAAAACTTGGATGTCACTTAGGGTCTCGTTTTACTACGGATAAAGGCAAGACATAAGTTAAATGAAGACGATGATTATCTATTGCAAGATGACGATGTTGATTCTGATAATGATACCTCATTATTCACTAGAAGGTCCAACAAGAAGACATCTAGTGGGGTTATCATTAGTGAGCCGACTGCCCAATTTACAACCATCACCACACCCACCATTACAACAACAATTCCAACCGAACCTATTACAACTAATTCACCATAGCTTAGGCGGCGTTCAATCCCTTGTTGAAGAGCGCGGCAACTCAGGGGGAGAAGTCTGGCAAGGGGTGAAGACTGATTGTAAAGAGGATGTGTTGTGACAGAGACAGAGACGATGATCCCAGTGACCGAATGTTGGAGGGCTACCTAGCAGTAGACCAATTTGAGCTGCCTAACTCTTCAACTGGAAGACTTGGAAAGCGTGAAAAGGTTAATGGGGAGTCTAGTCAATCGAACAGAGAGAGATACTGTTGATACATATTAGAGTGTCTGTCAGTTGGTCGAGTCTGTACTGTGTCTGTAAATGTAATAGAGTAAATAAAGTTACATTTTCTGTGTACTGCGACACAAGGCTTGTGTCGCATAAGTGATAGGTGCGACACAGTGCTTGTGTCGCAATAGTGAATCCTGCGACATAAGGCTTGTGTCGCATAAGTCGGCCAGATTAGTATAAATACCTCTAATTACTTTGTAATTAGGTGAGACTTTTTCATTAATATTCTCTGTGCGTTTTCAGCTGTATTCATCTCTGAGAATTTAGAATAAGAAATATAAAGTGATTGGTTAATTGTTCTTGATTTGTTTTAAAAGCTTTATATTTGTGTGTTTGATAATCTAACGAATTCCACACGTTGGATTAATTGACGATTTGATTATAAGATCAGACTAGGGATCTACAATTGGTATCAGAGCCATAATCAATAGATTTTGGTGGTATCAAATCGTTTGGTAAATTGTTTACACTTATTTTGATTATTTAACATCTTGTTTTTGGTGTTTGATCTTCATTACAGGTGTTATTGGAGCTGAATTGTGTTATTTTTGAACCCTAGTAACTGTGATTTTACGAAATTGGTTAATAAAATTCGTTTAGGTTTCAAAAATTTCGTTTTTTGAGGTTTTGGCATCAAACAGCGCCGTTTTGCGACACAAGCTTGCGACATAATATTTGTGTCGCTGTAGGGTTTCTTGCGACATACTGTTGCGACATAATCTCTGTGTCGCCGATACTACTCTTGCGACATAACCTTTGTGTCGCCGATACTACTCTTGCGACATAACCTTTGTGTCGCTGATACTCCTCTTGCGACATAACCTTTGTGTCGCTGACATCTCTGTTGCGACATAACCTCTGTGTCGCCTTTGCCTCATTTGCGACATAATAGTTGCGACACAACCTTTGTGTCGCCTTTTTCAGTTTCCAAATTTTTTGAAAAGTCTCTTAAACCCAGTATCATGTCTGCTTCTACTTCCACGTCGCTTCAGCAAGTTGGAGCTATGTTACGACACAATAGTGAGGTGGGTTCCACGAATAAACCTCCTATGTATACAGCTGGGATGAACTACCTCGATTGGCGTCAACGTTTTGAGGCATTTGTATCATTTAATGATGCGGAAATGCTTATCTACTTAGAAGAGAGATATGAACGCCCTGGTAGAACAGGTATTTTTAATGGACCAATACCGGAGAAGTCCATTAAATCCATGACTCCTGAAGAGCGTAAGGCCTTCGACACCGAGCGGAAAACGTACTCCGCTATTACCATGGCCTTACCCCAACCACTACTTAGACAACTCCGACATCACAAGACTGCATACGATCTTTGGAAGGGGTTCGAGAAGAAGTGTGGAGGCAGTGATCAATACAAAAGGAACAAACTGGACTTAGTGAAAAAGCAGTTTGAAGTTTTTGATATGCTGCCTACTGAGTCATTAGAGGATATGTGCAGCAGATACTCACAACTGGTGAGTGAATTAGTCGAAGGTGGAGTCACTCTTGACAAAACCGATGTTAATAAGAAACTTCTGGGTTCCTTACCCAAGAAGTGGAATACTAGAGTGCTGCTCATGGAGAAAGATGAGGACATTATGGACATGGAGCTTGACGATCTCATCGGCCAGATTGTTGCTGATCTCTTAGATATGCAAAAGAAGGAGACTAAAGCTACTGCTCATCTACAAAATCCAAAGCTCTATGGCGTAGATGCTCCTGCTGCAGCAACTCATGCTGCCGGAACTGCTTTTCTATCTGGGGGCTCCGGTGCTCCTAGTACATCTGGTGGCTTTGGATACAACACCACCAATTCTTCCAGTGGAGGTGCTGCTTATCAAAATTTCAAAGGCGCATCTCCTGCAGTTGCCGAAGAACACGCTGCTGTGTTTACTGCTTTCTTGTCTGCTTACGATGATTTCTTATCAAACAAGAATAGCACCGTGTCCTTGACTGAAGAAGACTTCAGTCAGATAGATAATGAGGAACTTGAACGCATGGACTTAAAGTGGAGCATGGCGATGCTCACTAGGCGTGTCAAGAACTTTCTTAAGAAGACTGGGAGGAAGAATGTCACAGACCCTGAAGAGAAGGGTTTAGGATTTAATAAGAGCAAAGTTAAGTGCTACCAGTGTCAACAATATGGACATTTTGCTCGGGAATGTGACAGAAAGAAGAACCCACCCTCTGGGTTATCCAAACCTTCCCAACACCATTCATCGGACAAGACTAGAACTGAAGAGAAGGCTATGGTTTCCGCTGCGCTCCTTCTCTCAAATAATGCTTGGGAATGGTCTGATCCTGATGAAGAAGACACTGAACGTGCACTGATGGCTGAAGTGCATGAGGTATATGATGAACCATTATCTTGTGTGTCATGCATTAAACTAACAAATCAATTAAACAGGTATAGAGAGGATACTACACGCCTTAACACTGCCATTGAACAGTTAAATGAAAAAAATGATATGTTACGTGACAGTGATAAGGCAAGTGGTCAAAAATTAAAAGCTATTTTAGAAGAAAAGAAAGAACTTAAAGCTAAAATTTTTGAACAACAAGATGAAATTGGTAGCTACGTTGATATGTTATCATCAGTTAAAAGGGAACTTGTTGAATCACAAAATGAAGTTTTAAACTTAAAGAAAAAGCTTTCTAACTTCTCAACATCCTCTCTAGTCTTTGACGAAATCCTACAGGCTCAAAGAACTGACACAAAGAGCAAGGCAGGACTTGGCTTTCATCAAGTCCCACCTCCTAAAAATTATCTTCCGATGCCTGTTCGGGAAACTGTCAATGACCTGACGTCTGTTTTGACTGAGATAGACGTCAAACCTATTAAATCTTCTGTAAGCATCAAGATAAGTAAGCCTGAGTTTATTAAGGCTGAAAAGGTTGTCATTGCATCATCTCAACCTAACACTAGTAAGCCCGTGCTTGTTAGGGATAATTCTAGTAAGTCTGAATCAAGTAAGACTCAAAAGGTTGAGATCATTAAGCCTATTAAGGCTGAAAACCATCAGACTGAGCCTATTAAGTCTGATTCTATTGTTGAGCCTAAATTAGGAAAGGCTCTTTCTGTGCTTCCTCCAATCATTGAAGAGGAAATTGAAATTGAGGATATAACTGATCTAGAGTATAGACCAGTTAAAAAACATGCTAAGCCTGAGAATTATATAATAACTATTGAAAAGAATGAACAGGCTATTACAAAAGAAAAGGGTAAAGCTATGGCTGGACCTCAAAAGAAGATTATTAATAAAACGAATATTTTAAATAAATCTTCTCAAATGTTTTCTAAACCATCTTTTGTTGAATGCTCACGTAAAAGTAACTGTTCAACACATGTTTCTTTTGGGAAAGCTCATCGTTTTATTCCTCAATCTCAATTGAATGTTGAGCTAAGATCTTGCTTCTATTGCAAGAAGCAAGGTCACTTGATTAATGATTGTCCCGTGCTTGCTAAAAAGCAGTCAGGGAAACAAGGGTTTAAAGTTACTAAAATTCAAAATTCTTTTAAGAAGCCCATCTCAAAGAAAGGCTCAACCACACCTGTTCCTGCTGTAAAGGTAAACAACATTGAGCAAACCACTTTGAAAAATACAAAGCTCAAAGTTGTTGCCAAGCAAGTAACCAAACCAAAACAGGTTTGGAAGATAAAAGAATCTTCTCAGGATTCTGCATCCGACAATAATTCATCAGTCAAACATTCCAAAATATTTGAAAATAAAATTTTGACTGATGTGGTTGTTGTTGATGATGTCACTGGAGAACCCAAGACTATCAAGGCTTGGGTCTCCATTACTAACTAGTTCCCTTTTGTTTTTGGTGCCGCAGCAATCCGACTCTGTAAAGAACAGCAAATGGTACATCGACAGCGGTTGCTCCCGGCACATGACCGGAGATGTCTCTCTCTTATCTGAAGTCCATGCCTATAATGGAGGGTATGTGGCTTTCGCTGGTGACAAGGGAGGTGTTATTTCTGGCCAAGGAACGCTTACCAATGGAATGGTAAGCTTTGAGAAGGTGAACTTCGTAGAACAGCTGCAACATAATCTTCTCAGTGTCTCACAAGTGTGCGATAAAAAGTACACTACTGCTTTCACAGACACTGAGTGTTGCATCTTGAAGCCGGGATTTGTTATCCCTGAGGAATGGGTGCTACTGAGGGCACCCCGGGAGCGTGATACTTACATTCTGGACATGAGTACTGTGGAAACAACACAACTCACGTGTCTCTTATCCAAAGCTCCCGAGAAGGAATCACTGCTATGGCATCGTCGTATGGGACACCTGCACTTCCGCAAAATGAATTATTTGGTTAAGAATGATCTTGTGCGAGGTGTTCCCCGACAATCTTTTGGTTTAAACGATCACTGCGTCCCATGCCAGAAGGGAAAACAACTTAAGAAATCTCACAAACCAAAGTTGGCCAAATCCACTGAAAAGCCCTTGGAGCTTTTTCATATGGATCTTTTCGGGCCAGTTCGAAAGAAGAGTTTGGGAGGAGCTTCTTACTGTCTGGTTGTGACGGACGATTACTCTCGATTTTCGTGGGTATACTTTCTAAAGACCAAGGATGAGGTGCCGGAAATTCTCATCTATTTGTTTGACAAATTGCAAAATCTATGTGAGTTGAGGATTAAGAAGATTCGCAGTGATAATGGTACGGAGTTTAAGAACTCCATTATAGAGCTTTACTGCTTGAGTAACGGGATTGAACATCAATTCAGTGCCGCGAGGACTCCACAACAGAACGGAGTCGCAGAACGAAAGAACCGAACCTTGATTGAAGCTGCTCGCACAATGTTATCTGATTCCAAGCTTCCAATCACTTTTTGGGCTGAGGCTGTTAACACGGCCTGTTATGTTCTAAATCGGGTTCTAACGGTCAAGAAGATGAACAAAACTTCTTATGAATTGTTCAACAACCGCAAGCCGAATCTTCAGTTCCTTGAACCGTTTGGGTGTCTCTGCACGATTCTGCACACCAAGGAACGCATTGCCAAGTTCGGTGAGAAATCATGTGAGGGTGTCTTTTTGGGATTCTCAAACAACTCACCTAATAAACGTGTGTATAATCTCGTGACCAAGCGAGTGGAGGAGCACTTTGAGGTTACTTTCTTTCACTATACCGACAACCCTCAGGGAAAGGGACCCGAATACTTGTTTGATTATCAAATTTTGTTTGATTCCTTCAACCTTCCTGAGGAACACGAAGAACAAGAAATTGTAACGTTACTTCATGGGTTGGATCTAGTATCTAACAATTCTACTGCTCCTGTGTCTCCTCCATCTCCAGCCACACCCGCCAATGATCCTGTTGTCTCTACCGACTCTCCACCTACGCCTGCTCCTGCGAGTGTTCTTGATGAGGAACCCATGTTTGAAGCTTCCGACCTATCTCCCATCTCTGAACCAGAACCATCACCAGCATCCGATCTTCCTGATACATCTGATCTTGAGCTCGAAATGGAGGCTGACTCTACGAATCTTGACTCTGTCATTATTCCAGCCCACATTCCGAGTTCTCGTATCAATGTGTCACATCCGGTTGATGCTATCATTGGTAATTTAAATCAGGGAGTACTGACCAGACGTCAACTTGCTGATGCTGAGTCTGCTTCAACATCTACACTTGCTGAAGATTCCGAACTTGTTTGTCTAGCTTCGCACATTGAAGAATGTCTTCTTTCACAAGTGGAGCCGAAGAAGACTGCTGATGCATTGAAGGACCCTCACTGGGTTGAAGCGATGCAAGAAGAACTTCAACAGTTTAATAAGTTGCAAGTGTGGACTCTGGTGCCGCTTCCCAAGGGTGTTCATCCCATTGGCACCCGTTGGGTTTATCGAGTCAAGAAGGATGACCGGGGTGTTGTTATCCGCAACAAAGCACGACTAGTGGTCCAAGGCTTCACTCAAATTGAAGGATTGGACTATGATGAAGTGTTTGCCCCGGTTGCCCGTTTGGAATCGATACGTATATTTTTGGCGTTTGCCTCATTCAAGGGATTTCGGGTATATCAACTTGACGTGAAGAGTGCTTTTCTTTACGGTCAAGTTGTGGAGGAGGTTTACGTGAAGCAGCCACCAGGTTTCGAGGACTCTGTCAATCCGTCCTACGTATGCAAGCTGGACAAGGCGTTGTATGGTCTTCATCAAGCTCCTAGAGCTTGGTATGAGAGACTTGCAACGCATTTGTTGAAAAATGGCTTTGTACGGGGTATGATTGACAGTACTTTATTTATTAAACATGCAGATAACCATCTTTTGTTAGTGTAGGTTTATGTAGATGATATCATCTTTGGTGCTACCAAGGATGATATGTGTAGAGATTTCGAACGAATCATGAAGTCGGAGTTCGAGATGAGTGCTATGGGGGAGCTCAAATTTTTCTTGGGTGTGCAAGTTGAGCAGTCTGCTAAAGGGTTTTACATCCATCAGTCTAAGTATGTTAACGACATGTTAACTCGCTATAACTTGACTGATTGTAAATCCTATGGGACGCCTTTGGAACTGAACCATCATCTTGGTCCAGCAGAGGACGAAGAGGACTGTCCGGAAAAAGAGTACCGATCTATGATTGGTTCTCTGATGTATCTCACTGCATCACGTCCGGACATTGTCTTTGCCGTTTCTCTCTGTTCTAGATATCAGTCCCAACCAAAGGTGTCTCATATGCGGGCGGTAACGCGAATCTTTGGATACCTCAAATATAGACCAACTCTTGGTCTATGGTATTCAAATGAGAAAACCTTCGCGCTCACTGCCTATTCGGACTCGGATTATGGCGGCTGCAGCATGGATAAGAAGTCAACTTCAGGAGGGTGTCAATTTCTAGGACCGCGTCTCGTCTCTTGGCAGTGCAAAAAGCAAACCACAGTCTCTACCTCAACCGCAGAGGCTGAGTATATTGCTGTTGCCAGCTGCTGTTCCCAGGTTTTGTGGATTCAACATCAGTTGAGAGATTACGGTTTACTCTTAACTATGACTCCTATACATATTGATAATACTGCTGCAATTTCTATTACTAAAAACCCTGTCTAGCATTCTAAGACCAAACATATAGAAATTAGGTATCATTTCATTCGTGACTGTTATGAAAAACACCTAATTGATCTGGTCCAGATAGATACACTTAAGCAGAATGCCGACTTATTCACCAAAGCATTTTCCCGTGCTCGTTTCGATGAGCTAGTCAACATGATAGGGTTACGTTTCTTTCAACTTAAAAAATAAATATTTGTGACCTTAGTCTGTTGTGTTTGCTTATTTGATATATTTAAAAATTAAAAAAAAAAAAAAAAAAAAAAAAAAAAAAAAAAAAGGGGGTGGAAGTTAAGCAATAGCCATTCTTGATGTTTATTTAACATTTAAGAAAAGCAACGTTGCAACATTTGTTAAAAGACGTTTAGTTGTGTCTCAAAACAACTAGGAATATGATAGTACATTAGGAGACACTCCTCAAACGACAATCTCAAATTTTATCCTCGATATATCAGTAGGTTTATCTTGTATGTGTTACTCTTGCTCTTATAAACAACTGACTACTTGCACGATATATTGGTAGACATGTTTCCACCCTTCTTTGAGCAATTAAGAAATACTTAACTCTGTATTTACTCTCGTGTGATGACCATCATATGATGTATGACAATGTGTCTTAATTTCTTATGTATTAGCTTGCCATGCTTCAATTGAGTTGAGTTTGTATCTGACAACATTTGGGGATTTATACTGTCTGTTTCCTCTGTTGTACGTTTGTACAGACCTGGTCTCAGTCAGTATACTTTCAAACTTTAAGCAAACAAAAGTCAAAGTACTTTTAAATCTTATAAAATCAAAGATTACTTACAAGGTCGCCCAATGGTTTGACCAAGTCTGTTTTTGCTTACACCTGAATCAAGTGAATGTCGCTCTGTTGTACGTAAGTACAGACCTGTCACCGCTGGCTTGATTCTTAAAAATGTTGAATTCAAATACTTTCTCTAACTAATCGAGGTTTTGAGCATGACTAAATACAAAGAGTATATCTATGGGGGAGTCACAAGAGATCTATTCACTTTCACAATAACTGCTAAGCTTGAAGTTGTGTGTGTTACATGTTTAAGTGGATAAACAATACTGATAATCGTCTTGTTTCAGACTGCGTCTGAGGCTTGATAACTTTCTTGGTGAACTTAAAATTGGACAACTATACTGGTAATCGAATTAAAGTCTGATATTGTCTTGCGAGTCTGTCTTTCTAATATGATTCCTACAATGACACATCTAAATCTGTTCTTTTCATTGCTTTTATTTATTATTTATTTATTTGCTTCTTAGTCTATTTACTTTTGTTCACTAAGTGTCACAAATATACAAAATCTTTAAAACGTGAACTCTTGATTGACTTCTGCGTCACAAGGCTTGTGTCGCTTATTTGTGTTGACCATCCTGCGACACAGACCTTGTGTCGCATACTTGTGTCCCAGCGACACAGACATTGTGTCGCTCCCTTATGTCGCTGATTGTTCTGATATTTCCAGCGACACAAGGCTTGTGTCGCACATTGTGTCGCTGACTTGTGTCAGGGGTATAAATACCCTCGTGTCGCTGTAATTAATTATTAATTACCTGCGACACAAAATTCAAAATCCAGCGACACAAGCATTTTCAGCGACACAACCAACCCGATCCATTTTTCGATCGATTCTGCGTGTTCTGTGGATTTCCTGTTGATTTCAACCTCGTAATCGTGTTCTCCTTACTAAACCGCATCTATAGGTACCAAATATCACCTCTATTGCTCCATATTCAATTCAATTTGTGCATTTGAACATTCGGGTTTAGGGCTTTTATTTGTTTTGCTAAATTAAATACCTAAATGATGTCGATTGTGCATAATAATTGTTGTTTCATGCTCTTGCAATACTAGTAAACCTTCGGACACGATCTAAACAGAAACCCCTAATTTTTCTTCATCTGGAAATTTCTGGGTTTCAAAGTGTTCATCATTGCGACACAAGCGTTGTGTCGCTTCGTTATGACGCTGGTCATATTGCGACACAAGCGTTGTGTCGCCGTCTTATGACGCTCATCATGTAGCGACACAATAATTGTGTCGCTGCCTTCTGACGCTGCAAATCTGCGACACAATCATTGTGTCGCTTCTTTATGTCGCTAATAAATCATTAAATTGATTAAATTGCAAAACTGCGACATAACTCGTTATGTCGCAGTCTATCCTGCGACACAAGGCTTGTGTCGCAAGACATTTTAAATTCAAAAATGTCAATGTTAATTGTTGAGACTAATGGTTTTCAAGTTTCTTGTCTTATTTCAGATATGGCTCACGTTAACGCTTTGTTTTGGGAACCGAGACATAATGTCACGGCGTTCTTAGATGATGAAAAGGAATCGGCGGCTCCGTACCGTCCGATGATTGCTTTTCTCCGCCGATCCCGTATATATACTGCTATCACTGCTACAACACCCATATACAAGGATCAAGTCTCAGAGTTTTGGGTTAATGCTGCGGTCAATTCAGACCTTGGATATCCGCGGATCATTTCTCATGTCAACGAGCGAGAAATTATTATCTCTGAGCAACTCATTCGGGATTTCTTTCAGTTTCCAGACGATTCGGAGATGCCCGTGGCTTTCTCCCATGTGTTTATTGCCGGGGGCATGGGTCGGCTTGGATACCCGACTATCCCACGTGATCAATACCGCAAGGCCTATCTCACTAAGGTCTGGCGGTACTTGATGCACGTTATGATTGTTTGCCTGTCTGGTAGGAAGGCTGGTTATGATGGATGAGTCTATCTACTGCATCCGCTATGCTGGCACTTGTATACAACAAACCCTATAACTTCTCGGGGTATATTTTTCGGATTATGGTAGATAATGCACAGGTTGGGGAGGGACAGTGGGCTTTGTACCCACGTTTTGTCCAATTATTGCTAAATCATCTACTCCCAGGGTTACCGGTGGCCCCACAACACCAATTTCGCCAAACACCGATGAATACCCGGATCTTCGTGGTGTCTGGTCAATATGCAAAAGGCGCACCGGTACCGCCTGATGTGCCATTATTTGGCCATATTGTGGACGAGGCCTATGTGCCTCCGGAGGGTGACGAGTTTGCTGATCCAGTGCCTATTCCTAGGCCACTGTCACCTCCACCACAGGCACCGACTCAACAACAACAACCACAA